>VZUI01035059.1:0-48302 GCA_013401135.1 Cettia cetti | reverse complement strand
GGGGGAAGGCCCGGCGCCGGCGCGGGGGGCGGCCGGGCTGTAGGGGCACGGAGGGGCGGGGGGGCTGCCGGGCCCTGCGGCCGCGGGGGCCACGGGCACGGTGTCCCCCTGCCTGAGTGCCCCCGCCAGGTACTTGGTGTGAGCGGCTGGTGCCGGCGGGCGGGGAGCGTGTCCCGCTCAGCTGCCCGGCCGGCATGGCTGTTACTGCGCTGCGTGTTGACTAACAAACTTGAAACAGACAAGAGTATAACAATAAGTGAATTTCATTCAAGCTTGTGTTTTCTGGCATCGGCTGCTCATGTGAGGTGCTATCTGCACGGGAAGGTGATTTCCTTTACATGAAAGGAGCTCTAAGTTTTTCTTTGGCTGTACCCAATTGAGCATAATTTTTTTTTTTTTTTTTTTTTCTCCAAGAGACAGGTGCTGAAGGCTAATGGGGTACTGTTCAGTATTGATGAAAGGCCTAGTGTTGCAAATACTGCTTTGTGAAAGAGAGCCCAGTAACAGGCCTTGGATTAAGGGCTTGCAGTATTTTTCATCTTCCTAAAACGTCTGAGTAAAAAGTACAGCCAACATCTTATGGGCTCTGTTTTGTGACATGTGCTAGTTTCTTATGGGCCCAGTCAACTGTTTGATATCCTGAAAGCAAAACTGGAAGCAAATGTTCTTGCAAATTTAATTTGAGAAAAACTTGCTACTGATATGTTAAATACATCATGGACAGCTGAGCCTGCTCTAGTAGAGATGCCTTTGGTCTCCATGTTGTCCTTCTGAGCAAGTGTCATGCTTTAAGCTGCCTTAAGACATGTAGAGTTTGACAAAGATTTTGCGTTAAAAGTCTTTTTTCCTAATGATGCTGTCTGCGTGTAATAACTACAAAATGTTTATAGAATTATTTGTGCTGTTAGAGTCAACAGTTGGCGAGATCTTTTACACTAGAGTATAGTTCAGACTACTAACATGTGCCTTTAAGAGATGGGCTTTATCAGAAACAGAATTACTTTCAGCTGTGTTGAATTTAGAAATTTACAAATTGATTTCAGCTTTTGATTTGTGCTTGTGATGACGTTGGAATTAGTCTCATGATGGTGGCTTAAACGTTGCCTACAGAGCTTTTGTATAAATATTTCAAATCCCTTTCCTTCTCTTAATTTACATTTTTTTTTTTATTCTTTTAGAGAGGAGTAGAGTAGAAGGGTACCTGCTTTTCTAGGTGAAGCCCTGACTGTTCTAGAAGGCTCAATAAGCAATTATAGGATAGAAATTCCAACAGTGTGAGAAAGCTTCAGATAAATGCCAGACACTTCAAGGTGTGCTACAGTTCTCATGAATTTATGGCCAATTTCCTATTAAAGTAGTATCTAAAGATTTTTTTTTTTATGCTGAGTAATCATCACCTATGTTCTTCTATGCCCTTCAGTGTAAAGTCAAAATCAACAGCCTTCTTTATAGGACAGCCAGAGGCCAGAGTCCATGTTTCTGATCTTGTAGTCTGTGTTTCTGGCCTTGTATTTCTTCCTTTGCAAATAAGATGGTATGCGGGTTTGGTTTTTTTTTCTTTTCTTTTCTTTTCTTTCTTATTTCCTTATAGATATGTGAGTTCCTTATTCTGCATCATAGGTGGACTAAGTTGATATGGGCGAGTTTGTTCAAAAATTGCTGATCACTTTGAGTAATGGAGCTTAGAGCTAGAGTTTATATAAGGATGTGTAAAGAGGTAGAGTTGGAGAGAGGCATAAGGGCTTAAAAAGCAGAATAGGTTTTCATTCAAGTCACTAAAAGAAAGTTTTATGCCTGCATCCTCTCTCCTTCCCCCGTTCACTGGAAATGTAAACAGGTCTCTTGTAGTGCTTTGATTAGCTGGCTTCCAATCTACAAGGTTTGCAGTGTAACTGGCCAAAAAGATAAATTTCTTCTTATCTTGACAAGCATCATTCAGAATTAGATTGCTTTCCTGGGGGGAAATTTGGGTTTGGTAAAAGAGATCATACAGATGTCTCAAACAATTAATTTTATTACTTTTTGGAGCATTTTTTTCTCTCATGTAACATGATGAGTTGAGTGTTTTGCCACTTTCTTTCTCTTTGCTCTTTTTAAAATTAACTTTCTTAAAAAATTGTAAGATCTTACTGGGAATGGGATTATCTCAAGATAATCAGCAGCTACAATGTGCTGTGAGGTGTGCACATAAACAGGTTTGTGCTAAAGATAGCTGAATATTTGTTTTTCTTTCCAAATAATTAGAATGTTTGGAATACTTTGTGACAGAATGCTGCTCTTTCTGTTGGCATGTTAAGTGTTCTTTTTCTAAGTTTTTTTTTTGAAGTGTTAGAATCTTTTAAAAGAACTAAGTGGAAAATTTTACTGTTAAAGTGCCTGAAGTACTTTTGGAGAGGGAGGGAGAATTGATACAAGGAATATCTTTCATAGTTGTAGAAGGGAAAATGAAAAAGGTAGCTAGGATACAAACTTTAGGAACTTTTTATTAGTTATGGTACTGTCAGATACCACAAAAATGTTTGAGAGGCTCTGCATTTTGGAAGTTGTCCTGGAAGTCTAGTTTTGTAGTCTTATACTACAGTCACGTGTCTGGCAAAGGGGAAGATACAAGATTAGAGTATTAATTCATGTATATTGTAAAATATTTGAGTACACATATACAGATAACATTTTTAAAATTGGTTTAAACTACTTCACATCTCTTTAAACTTATAAAGAGAGGAAAGTTAATGCAGTAAATGATTAAGTCTCTCGTTTCTGTGAGGCTTTTGGTGGATAGCTGAGAACTTGGTGGGCAGTTGCTTATTGTAGCCTTATTGTGCTTCTTTGGGAAGTTTGCTTTGGTTTCTTGACTGGACTGTATGGATGAAGTTTGGTCATGAAGGCTCAGTTGCCTCAGTTAATGAAATTGCTTTGTTAACTGAACCATAACACTGGGGCAATTTCAGTTGAGAAATTAGACAGTAATTATTCCTTGCTGCTACTGAATTTAGTGGCTTTTAGAGGTACTGTGGGAGTTTTGAATGGGCAGATCCCGTCAGATTCGCTGGAGGATACAATAACTGTCCGGACTTAAGAACTTTGTATTACAGTATCAACAAGAGATTTCTGTGGTCTAGGATTTTGTGATGTGAATTGTCATAGATTTTTTACGAAATTGTTTGTTGATCATCTGCTTTGTGAAAATTGTAAATAGTTTTTTCAGGGAAGTCACTGTCATCTCAGAAAGTGACTTGAGCAGAATGCAGTTTGTTGGAACTCTTGTGACTCAGGGTCTGCTCTTGTTGCTGTTTAGTAATGTACATTAAGGCTTCCTGCTGACAGGTAGATACAGTAGGATTAATGATTCCTTATTGTCAGTCCAATCCCTAACTTGATATTTTGGTGCCTTGGGGAGCAGTTGTGTGTCATCTATTGCATTTAGGATTCTTGGCTTGAGTGAGAACAGATGTGCTGCAAAAGAGTTGAGTTGCTGTGCCTGATACTGTTTGCTTCTTTGTAGCTGTAAAACATAGCATTGAATGCAACAAGGTACCTTGTTGCTTGTTTTCCAGTCAATTGTCAGAGGCTTTTTTCCCCCCTTCCCCCAAGTATATGAGGAAAAAGAGGAGTTCTGGGTCGGCATGGGAGGGTTTCATGGGCTCTTGTGATGTTGTCTGGATTTGTGTGGTGCTGTTGAAAGCAATTCCCTAAAAGGCTCGTGGGGCCAAATGCACTCAAGGTAGATGCACTGTTTTGCTCACATCTCTCCCCTTGGAAATGCTGTTCTCCCACATTTGAGGCAGGAGTTGAGTTACCAGCTTTGCAGTGGAGCCCTTGGCTCAGCTGGAGATCCTTGCTTGCTGTCTCACGGGCCTTGAATGTTGTTGGTACAGAAAGCCATGTCTGCCCAGGGAAATGAGACTAGCAAAGTGAAATCCACTGTGACTTTTCTTTAAGCTGCAGTGAAACTTGTCTGAGGAAAATGTGTGAAACGTCTTGCTGCTCCAGATGTTCTTTGTCTCCCTGGAGGAGCCAGACATGGGGAAGTGGTGGTTATCATCTGTGTTTTCATTTACTCATGTTTGCATACACAGCGCTTACCTGGATGGCTTGATTGAAGTGACTACTTTGGCTGTCTGCAGTCTTTTTCCTGGAAGCAAGCTGAATGGGTGGGACATGGAAGTCGTGTAGCAAAATTAATAAGCACTGCAATTTGTGGTTTGAAATTTGTCACTTTAGGCACAGTTAAATTCTTGAGTGGCTCACTCTCAACAGCCTTTGTGAGCCTCTTTTGGGAATGCGGATAGAGACAGTCCAATATTAGTTGCCTTGTCTTCCAGAAACTTGGTCTCCACTTGTAGCAGGCGTTAGTGTGCCTTTGCATTCATGAGAACATGCAGAGGCCAGCAGTTAATCCCGGTGATGAGAATTTTGATTTGCAGTCAGACTGAGCAGGAGGCAGTAAGATACTAGGTTAATTCAAGAATGGTGTGGTTTTGATTAGAATGAGGAAAAAATAAGTGATTTGGGTTGTATTGGGTTGATGATCTTTCCCAATTTAGATGCATTTAAAGAGCTAATGCTGCAAGTTGATTTTTTATATAATTTTGTGAGTTCTAAATAATAATAAAATACTGAGTAATAAAACACTTTCTTAGTTTCTTTCTGTTCCTGCTTGCTGACCACATGACAATCAGTGTTCTGGAATTAAGTAGTGCTGTTGTAAATCAGCCAGCAAAAAGAAGAACTAAATGTTCTTGTAGTTTCTCTAAATGTATTTGGGATAGGGAGAATGACAATTTTTTTTTTTTTTTTACTCTAGTGCTTACAAAAGATGTTTGCAAAACCAGAAGATTTTTTCAGAATATATAAGTGAAAAGTTTTGAAAGAAGTCCTTTTCATGACAATTTTTTCTGTTTGGGGCAAATTCTAAGTATTTAGTCCTTTATAAAGGCAGAGTAGTAGAGTTTTGTGTGGCACTTATGTACTTTTGTTTTGCTTTTGTTTTGGACCTGGTCTCTGAATTTGATATTTTTCCCTATCCCGGTTTGTCTTAGTTTATTTTGGTTTTTTTCTCAAATAGGGATGGGGTGAATCCATAGTTTGTTTTACCAAAAAAATTCTAAACTCTGTCTTCAAGGAACTTTTTTTGCTAGAAGTTATTTTAGCTCTTAATTCCCATATTTTTCTTAGTGTGCTTAATCAGCTACAGTATGTTAATGAGCTTATACATTGTTTTGGCCACTGTATGTTTCAATTAACAGCTTGATTATAATTTCTGTATTCAGCCTTTGGAGTTGTCACTATGGTACTGTACTAAAAATGAGAATATAACTTGATATGCTGCTTTCTCATTACTATTGTATGAGTTTGAGTAACTGACTCATATATAGGAGTATAGGCTATATGAGTCAGTGAAGTAAAGAAATGGAAAGAACCAAATTATTTCAGAAACCTCTTTATTGACTTAAAAATTCTAGTGGTGATATTTCGTTGAGATTGGGAACATCTTTCAAGTGGCAGAACTTTGGGTCCCTTAAAGAATTTTCTGGATCACTTTTACAGTGACTCAGAAAAACTGAGCATTACAAGGTGCCTGCTTTTTAATCACTTTTGTGTAAAACGTCTGCTGCTGTGTTGTATCATAGCCACTAGTGTTGAGGTAATGAGATTTTTGGTAGATTTTCAGGCTCCTTTTCTCACAGGTGTTTATAATCTCTACAGGAAAACTGCCATTGAATTTAGATTTGTCATAGAAAATGTCTTCTAGGACATTATGTACTTATGTAACATGAAAAAAAAAATTTTGATCCCATTTTTCCTTATAAGAAGTTGACTGTTGCCAGTAATGGGCTTTTGGCTGAATACTGAGTTACCTGGTGTTAATGTGTTTCAGGGGAGCTCAGTTGAAGGGTAGTGCTGGATAAAACTGGTGGAAATTTAAATGAGAGTAGCCTGTCCTGGAAATACTGCAGGTCAGACTTCAGTGTATGTGATAATACCAAGTTTCCATTTTTTTTTCTCCCAGATCATATTTATCAAGTTCTGAGTACTATTCAGCTGTTACTGAGATACAGCAAAGATTTGTATAGTAACTGAATGTTAAATCAGTCATAGGAGGAAACCATTAAAGAGCAATACAGAGTTCTAAGTGGCGACTGCTTGCTGTTGCTCTTTGCCAAGTTGAAGATGAACTCTGTAGGAATTTGTGAAGAAGGAATTCAAAACCTCAAATGGTATTTCTGGCATGGGATGGAACCAGGAGATGCTTTTTCTTGCTGCATAAAATGCAGTTTTAATGCGGTTCTATGCTTAAGTATCTAAAAATGGAGGGTTGTGTTCTACTGATATTTTCTGAAAAACATAATGTTTTTAGATTAACAGATACAGTAATTTGGGCGTAATGTTTTACGTTGTGTGACTTTACTTTCCTCCTTACTCATTCAGTATGAGAGGTCAGTTGAATTGCAACATACTGTGCTGTCTGGCATCCTGCTACTGAAGCAGCAGACTTCCTCCCCCGTTGAGCAAAACATTCTTTAGGCTTTCCTAATGATTTGAATGTCAGAACTGCATCTTTCCTAGGCATGAAGACCTATTGCTTCATTATTATAAACTCTCTCTAAGCATGCCTGTGTTTCATCCTTAATGAATATGATAACACTAAAGGTCTTGAGCAATTAGTATCATTGAAAACAGATTCTGCTTTGTACTTTTATATTCCATTCTTGAATCTTATGCATAAGGATATATTCATTTTATGTCGGGGAACTGACTGAACGGAAATGACAGGCTCATGTGAATGGCTTATTGATAGAAATTGTCTTGTAAATTCCACTGAACTGGACAGTGCCCTGAATACATTGTTAAACTGAGAAAGCTGCTTCATATGAGAAATTTAGAAAATCACCATGTTGCAAGAACTTTTGGGGAAAAAAAGCCTCTGCAGTATTTGTGTAGTTTTGTCATTAATAAAAGCATTTTTTGTTCCCCTCAGGTTATGTGTTGCTGTGGTAGTTCTGTAAGCCTTCTCATCAGTACTTTATTACTTCCATAGGATTACTTTGATAACTTATTTGTAAAGGAAACTTAGTGTTATAACAAATTACTGTTTGCACTGGATAGGATATTTTTGGACTGTTTTCCTCACTTTAAAGATAAAGTAGGTAAGACTTGATTTTGTAAATGTTTGGGGTTTTATTCTCTTCTAATGATTGTGCTAGAGACATCTCCATTAAGGGCACTGTTGTAATGTTTTAATGTAACCAGGATGTCTCTTCCTTTCCAGTGTAAAGCTGTACTAAGTACATCAATTCAGAACTGGTGACTTGGCTTTGTTGTGGCTGGTGCCGGCACTGCTCCGGTGCTGGACTTGCTCTTGGGAATGCTCTCGAGTTGGGAGGTTCAGACAAATTGTTCCTTGATTTTACGAGAATGTACTGGCAGCATTTGTTGCCACAGAGAGACTTCTTACCTCAGTGTTTTTCTTTATTGGCTGTTATATGTATGAAAAAGAAAACTTCAGAATGCTTGAATGAGCATGCTTCTTACAGCCTGTGATGAGAATACCGTTGGAATGAAGGGTGGATAGGGAGGAAGATGAATGATTGTACAGAGACTGCTAGTTGGAATCACAGAATGCAGTCTGATGGGTAGAAGCTAACAGCTGGCACTGGACTCCCTCTTTCTCCTGGCTAGGGATTTGACCTCAAAGATGAGGCTCCATCGAGCCAAATGATTTTGCAGTACAGCTTGTCTGAATAATGTTTTTCAGATTACCAGAATGCTGTCTACTGGTGAATCATAACACACACCCTCCCTGTCATTTTCCTTTATGAAAATGCAGTAATTTCTCAATGAGTAGAAGAAAATGGAATGCTTAAAGGAGAATTACATGCAACCCCAAGAACAGAGACCTGCCTTCCTTGAAAATTTTTATTTTTTCCTTTGACTAATCAATTTCTCTACTTGTATCTCTTTCTTAATACCTTAAAAGACCTTAATATTTTTGTAAAAGATACTATCTCATTCTCATCAATCCCTCAACAGCTGAATTGGTCTTTAGGCAAACCTAAACATCTAAATTATAGATTTTCTGAGAGGAGACAAAAAATCCTTTATATAATCATCTCCTGTTTCTTTTGAGTGCCAATGTACCATACAAGAAAGAGTAATTCTGGCTCAAAAGAAGTTAGAATCCAGCAGATCTCTGTTTGGACCTTTTGAAGGCAAGATGAGTCATAAATCCTGGTGGATTAATCCTGTGTATATGGTGTATTTGTTATGTACATATCCCATGTAGGTAGTATACTTGTTCTGTATCCAAACTCTGGAGTACCCATTTGTAGACCATTTTACAATTAAGGGCTATTTCTTATAATTTGGGCATGGCTTTATACCTTCTATTTTACCTCTGAGGGGTACTGGTAAAAGATTTAAGTGTTTTGGCATTTCCCTGAAAGCTGCCTTGACAAGGTTTCTGTCTGTTCAGAAGGTGTTCTGCCTGATCTTCAGGTGATGATCTGCTGCAGAAGGGGCTGGTTGAAAAGATGCTTGTACCTGCTCTGGTGTGTCAGGGGGACAGGCAGATTTCAGTGTGTCTTTTTAAGTTTTGATGATGTCCAGAGTGAAGCAGCTCTCTATTTATGTTTCTCCTCCAGCTACCAGTTTTGAGGCCATGTAGTCTTTCCTAGCCTATGTTTGCATTTTTTTGTTAGACTTGCAATGCTGAATGCCATTAATGATGGTAAGACCAGAATTTCATGGTGAAGATTTGGGGATAATTCCATCATTTTTCCATGTTTTGAGGAGTTCTACTACTGCTGAATATAGGCACCATTCACTTCAGTTCCTGTAGGTCAGGCATTTTTTTGTTGAATGCAGTTCATTGTGGCGCAGTTTGCCTGCTGTGACCTTTGGCCAAAATTATGATGATGATTTTTTTTTTTTTTAGATCCTCTGTGATACTAATTTGGTGGGTAGTATTTTGAGTGTTAGAAAGCTTTCCACTTACATTCTACTTGCCAATTTTTTTTTCTGAGAACAAGCCGGAAGTGAAGCAGACTGCAAATTTAAAGCTCTAAAGACTTTGCTCTTATTGGAAGTGTTGGCTGCAGGCTGCTTTGGATACAGAGCTTTTGTAAGTGATGAGTTTCATGAATAAAGATGATGGAATGTGACCTGAAACTCTGCTTAAGTAACTTCTTCGTCCAGAGCTTGTCAGAATTCCATGTGCCACCTCACCCTGCTACTCCTGCTGCTGGTCAGTTGTGGAACATCCTTCCTATGGATTCCTGGTTGAGCAGGTACTAAAATTCTCTCTCTTCCAGCTGCAACTTTTCTATAAGGCTTTCTTAACTATTTCAGAAAGGATTTTGATGGAGAAGTTTCATCTCAGATTTTTTTTTTATCAGTCCTAGATATTAAACACCACAAGGGCAGGACAGAAATACAATGGTGCCTAAGTAGGGTAAGCAATAGAGAGCTACTTGTGACAGTGTGTCTGTAGCTCTTCTAGAAATAGAAGTATCTCAGGGCTTCTGCAGATCTGACCAAGGCAGTGTTGCCGTTTTGCAGCAATTTAAGTCTAGAATGGCTCATTGTACCCTTTCTCTTTCACAGGTAGTGAGGCCCTTGCAGCTGTGCAGTGAAAACTGTGCCTTGCTCTGTCCTGGTCAAAACTAAGTGGCTTCCTTTAGCTTGTGTCATAGTTCATCATCAGTGAATTGGATGATGGTGCTGCATCTCACCTGTACATTTTTTTAAAACTGAAACAAGCTTCTGCTTTTGAAATAGTCTGAAACTCTTCCATTCCTTACTTAAGTTATTTCTCTAAAGAAGTTTTATTTTCATTATGAGTTAGTCTACATGAAAGCCTGTATGGAAACCAGAAGTCATATTGGACTCCAGAGGGCTTGCTTTTAGGAAAAAAAAAAAAGTGCAGTATTTGTTAAGCTTGCAGGGAAAAAAAAAAAAAAAGAGGCAAACATAATATACATCAATCAAATGTATATATATTTTGAACTCTCTGAAATGCTGTTTGCCTCCAAATCATGTTCCTTCTACTCAGACGGAGTTAAAAAGTTATTTGCTGTAACAATAATTGGCTATAGTAGAGGGTTGTCAGCAATCTATTAAAATATTTTTACAAGGCAGTTTATTTCGTTAGGAGTATGAGTTAATTTATGGAAATATCTGGTTCGTTCTAGTGTGTAAAAAACGTAGCATACTTAGCTTTGACTCTGGTTTCAATTGTATTTTCTTTAGGTTACTCACTCTGCTGAGATTTCTCTACAAATTCTGTATTTTTCTCTAGGTTGCTCCCTGGTCCTCCCCATTCTATCAAATAGGTTACAACACTGTACTAATGTATAAAATTTGCTTAATTTGCATATTTTCTGTTTCTGCATAAAGTCTGTTTCCCACAGTTTCCTTATTTAACAGATAAGTATTTTTTTAGTAATGTTGGAACTTTGACTGTCATCTTTTGTTACTGGCACCTCTCAACCTGTTCTTTGTCTGCTCAAAGAACAGAACATTGGAGAAGCTTGCTCTCTTCAGTTGAATCTTCCCATGTCTTCTGTAAGGTGGAAAGACTTGCTGAAATTTTTTAAGGACTGATGGGAGTTAAGATGCTCAGCTCCTACAGAAATAGGCTCATTTGAAAAACCAAGCTGCTGCCAATTCACAGTTAATTTTCCCCTGCTGTCTGTAATAAATGTACCTTGAACAAATGTTTCAGGAGTTCCTGGCATTATAAACTACAAAAAGAAAATTCCCTGAAGAGCTGGAAACCTGAAATAGTTGTTTTGGGTGACAGAAAAGAGAAGGTTCATTGGCATTTCAACATTATGCAAAAAGACCGGCATTTGCATAGTAGTAGTCAGGATGCAGGTGTTGTTTAGGTTGTAATAAAAAGGGGAGATGCTTTTTTTTTTGAGGGGAAAAAAGTGTACGTGTGTGAAAAAAATAATTTAATGTTAGGGTTTGTCAATGATAAATTATGACTCTTCTGTGTGAGGTAAGAAGATTTGCACGTAAAACTCCAGAGAAGTCTTCTGTATTAATGATTGAGGAGGAGTTATTTGGATAGCTCTCATTCAGCTGCTGACTGATGGGAGATACTAACTTGACCTGAAGAACCCTCATGGAAACCAGTTCACTGACTTCATGAAGAGCAAAATTAAGAATTAGTTTTTGCTCTAAAAACTCATCATATCTCATAAATGCTTAGAAGAACACTTGTGACCTGTGCATTTTGAGTATATTACTTCTAAGATGTTTTCCTCCCGGTTACTGTTCTGTTCAATCTTATCAACAGAACAGAATTGCTTTAAATGCTTCTCCTTTTCACGTACATCCACTTGGAGTAAGATGGATCAGAGTATTGTGTTGGCCCCTTCGTCTCTGAGTCTGGAAAATGTTGTTTTAGGTAGTTTTCCATTTAGATTGAATTTTTTGTGTTGTGGGGGAGTACTTGCTGCAAATGAGAATGTGAAAGGAGTAGATGGTTTGTGTTTATACATTCAGGGTGCTTTTTTATTATTAGGCCCTTCATGTATTATTAAAACTGTAATGACAAAGCTGGACTGCATCCTCTTCTGGTCATGCTGGGTCTCTGGTAGCTGTGCTTGCAGTGTGATTTTTTGTTTTGTTTTGCTGCAGCAATATTCACTACTGTTTAACTCTGAATAGTGCCTGAATACGTACTTTGGTTGTTTTTATTTATACATCAGGAATTTTGTTATTATGTATGTATCATATTCTTTCTTGTCTGGCATAACAAAATATGTATTAATTGCTATTGTAATTTTATTAAATAAGCCATATTCAAAGACACTAGGAAAACACTAGGTAGATTTTTTTTTTTGGTAACTTCCTATTTTCCAAATAAAAAAGTACATCTGGCAGTATGCACACATTGTTTGTCCTGGAGTGACACAACTGTCTTTGAATGCAATGAAAGTGGAGGAGTCTGGCTTATTGTTCATAGTGCAGTTCGTTAATGGCTGTAGATAGGAAATGATCATCTCACTAAATGGAAGTCTTGGTCAACCTCTGACTCTTGCCTTAAGGCTTTGAAAATAGACAATATGGAAAAAAACCCATCTTCTTTCCAGATGGCTGAATGCTTGATGTGTCTTTATGTTTAGCTGTCATTCAAATGTGAATGCTGTGGTGATTATAAGTGTCTTCCATTTTTCTGGTTTGAAATGATCCCTTTTATGCATTGTGCGTTTAGAGATTAACTATTTGGCTTATCAATATGGATTTTAAAGTAAAAAAACCCTCCAACTTGATCGTGTAGCAAAATCCAGGATGCTGGTGTTCAGAAGCAGACTTGATGGTGTGGGTCTTAGTTCCACATGCCATGGTGCAGACGAAGTAGTTTTGAAATAGATTGTAGTGGACTATTAACATTCTGCAAAATGTTGTTGTTTCAATTTTGAAATATCTTGTGTGTGATAAGTTTCACGCTAGTGATTTTTGTTAGTGAAAAAATACATTTCTGCTATCTCGGGAGAAAAAGTTTGGTGAAGGAGGCTTTGTGAGATTGAGTTTCTTTTAACTGGGAAGAAAAAAGCTAGTTTTAACTTTTAAATTGAGTTTGAATCATGTGTTTTCATGATGGTTGAGTTCATACTGAAAGATACAAGCTACAGTTTAATGACTGAACTGTTAAATACTGTTGTAAGCTGAAGCACACTTAATGGATTTTCAGGCTATGGGGGTTTTCTGTGTGTTCTTGTTTTTGAGCCTAATGTCATAGTGTAAGAGATACCTGTCCAAATCACTGTGTGACCATTAGACCAGTAAATTCTGATGTTAAAATTTTTTCTATTAACTGACAATGGCAGTGTCCTTAGTAGCCATTTAAAGAAGAGAATTAACTGCTTCATTGCATGTGCTGGTTTTCTTTTCAGGCACTGTGATAAAATTTAGTGGAAGTAGATCCAATTACTTTGCTAAAAGCCTTCAGCATCTTGTGGCTGAACTTGTCAGCAACGGGCTCTCTACCTGTTTTTGTGTGTGAGAGTTGGGAACCAGATCTGATCATCCCTTACTGAGAAGGGAACTGTTGGTACTCTGCAAGTCCTATTGCCAGGGCATTGTGCTAAAACATTTGTATAACATGGTAAGGGCTGAGCATTCTTGTGAGTAATGGCTATATTATGCCCACTTAGCTGTAGACATTTTCAGTACGTCTTTGTTTAATTTTATTTCTTATTTCTGTTGGTACTTGAGCATGGCATAATATGTAGAGCTAATGTATGTGGATACAGTTCTGGAGCACAAAGAGAATGAAGGAGGGAGCTGACTGAAAAGTAAATTGAACTCATTTGTATTGGTGATAGATGGCATCAAGCTGCAAATGAAAATGAAGGTTGTAATGGCATCTCAGGACTGATGCAAAATATATGCAAATACAGCACTTAAACAAGTTTGCTTACCAGCTGTTTTCATTTTTACTTTATTGTGGGGTTGTACTGGCTGGATTAAAGTTGTGTAAGGAGGGGTTTTTTTCTCCACATTTTTTTCCATGTTTTTTCCCTTGCAAGCTATGGGTTGGAGAAAGTTGCTACCAAACAGTAACTGAAACATGTGCCTTGGGTAACATTTTTCACATTTGGGCTAAATGTACTTAGACCTGCTTGTCAGTTGTTTTGCACTGACTTTGATGCTGCCTTCTTTTTTCCTCTGAAATCTGTGAAGATCTTTCTTCCCAACTTTTTTTGTGATACTGTTTTCCTGAAGACACTTGAAATAGCAGAAGAAAGCAGCCCTTTGGGATAAAGGCAGGGCAGGGTGAACCCTTATGCACATTATAGTATTAAATTTCAATGAGATAGTGGATCATCTCACTCTCTTCACTGTTTTTTATCTGGCCATAATCCACTTCATGCAATGAGGTTAGGCATATGGCATCAAGTTTTGATGATGTTTTGATAATTGTGGCATGTTCTGTATTTCAGTCAGGTGAAGGTGGAAGTTGTTCTCAGGAGCCTTGTTTGGGTTTCATCCACTTCCATCACTTGGCTTTGGCAATATGTTTAAAGGTAAAGGTTGTTTCTGCTGGTCACCAGGTATTTGCTGTATCTTGGAAGTCAAATACTAAAACTCACCCACATCGTACTGTGATTATATAAATTTTATTAATATAGCACAAAATATGGCAGATTATATAATAATCTCCACAGTGTAATATTAAGATGCAAAATATTTGTATTACTTTTTAAACTTCCTTCTTATTTTCTTTCAAGCAATAGCCAGAATCTTGAAGCTGGCTAGGCTTTATGGAATTAGGCAGTGCTTGACTGTTAGTTGTGTCTTCAGAATATTATTGACCCGATTGTTTTTTCTCCTGAGAAGTAAAGGGAGGAGAGAAACTGGCTAATTTATGTTTCACATGAGAACAAAATAGGTTACAGCATCATCTAGTACAGACCTGCAAACCTTGTTCCAACACTTGTATTGTTAAACCCCTTTGTTTCCCTCCCTGCACAGCTGATTTTGAGTCTATTACTTTCCACCACCACCCTTGAATTTTTTTTCCCTTTTTGTTTTCATTTATGATGAACTTACTTCTGCCTCAAAGGGATTCTTCTTACATCTTCAAATGCTTCTAATGCTTTGGTTGCTTAAAACTACCCTGGCTGTCTCAGCATCTTATAGCACTGTGCCTGTGATTGTCCCTTATGGCTTGATTTTGGAGGGCAGTCACTGAATGTACTGTGAAAGGTCACGTATTTTCTCTGAGTGAGGGATGTGACCCCAGATCCACACGTAACTCCTCTCTAAGGGGAGCAATGAGCTGTGCCTGCTAGGAGGTGGTCAGAGAGCGTGGAGAGAGTTGATTAAGGTTGATATGGGCAGTGGCACAGTGGGAATTGGTGGCATTTCTGAAATGCACTGGCTTTGGATGTGTGAGAAGGGAGTGGTGGTCTGGGCTCTGACTGGTCCTACTTACACGACAAATCTGGCAGTCTTTGGCAAAATTCCTCCCCAGTCTCTCTCTGGTGGTAGACTCATGCAGGAAATAGGGTGGTACTGCTGCAGTGTCTTGCTGTTCGCTCTGGAATTCCAAAAAATATCTAATGGCTTTCTATAAGGAATTAAGGATATGCTGTTAGAGTTTACTACAATTTTTTGAGCTTTGTCTAAAGCTCAATTTATGTTAAAGTTGGACAGGATTCCAGCATGCTTGGCCTGCATTGTCTTACAGGCATTTGTATTCAGTTTTGTTTAGAGTCTTGTGTTACTCAATCACATCTTTGAGGCTTCCAACTGCTTCTGATAAGCAGTCCTGTTCAGCTGCAAATGCATTAATCACTTTATCAAAGAAAGGCCCAACAGCTGTAAATAAAACAATCTTAGATGGTTTCTAGATGCAGGGCTGCCCTTGGAGATGTGAACCATTTATCATTTTTTGTTGAAGATCTGGTATTGTTCAGTGCTGAGTTTGTTAGAAACTTGAGTTGTGTTAATTTGCAGGCAGCCTGTTTTTTATCTGTAGCTATATTGAATGATGTGAATTTAAGTCATGATCAGTTTTTATTGGCAAAATAACAGCATTGGCTGGACTTTACGTTTGAAATATGCTACTCTTACACACATGCTTTTCTTACTTTCTTTTTTCCCCCCCTCTAATTTCTGTGTGAAAAATGTATGACAGTTTGAAGGAGTAGCTTTATAGTTCTGCCTTAATGTTGGATTTTAAAAAATCATGGCTGTGGTCCTTAGTCCCCCCCCAGTGTTACTCTTAGGTAATCAAACAAAAAGCCAGACTCAATGCTAATTAATTACTTGCCAGGTGCCTGGAGCTGGGTAGCAGTTTGCTTATTAGCATAACAATACTGCTCTGAATATTGTAGATAATATTTGACATGGAGTACATGGGATATAAAAGGTAAGCGTTAAAATCTTGTAGGTTTATTTAGAGATGTTTTGTTCTGGAACTTTTGTGTTAATTTACACAAGGTTGAGTCTTGTGTTTCTGCATTGTTGAAGCAGTCTAATCAAATGGACTTGAGAAGCTAAAGGATATTCTTAGTTTATAACTGAAGATCAGTTTGCACTTATATTCTTACATTTGTGTAGATATCTTGGATTCAGTGCCTGGCATACATTGTGCTCCAGTTTTAACTGAGGCTTTGAAGGGGAGGTTTGGGCTGATTGTTACAATTGCAGTGTGTGTGGGCCTCTGTCTAAATGTGTATCTCCAGCTTTCTTTGTAAAACCAAAACAGGCATACTTGGTCTTCACTGAAATGGTCTTCTTAGATGTTGGAGTGTAATGTGAAGGTGGGTTGTGTGATCCTCTACTGATGTATTCTCTGCATCATATTTTATTCAGGTAATATTCAGACAGCTGTATTCAGAGAGTGGTTTTTCATTCACATTCAGATTCAGTATAAAATCAGAATGCTCTTATTTTTGAAGGGTTCCAGTGCTGCAAATCAAGTAAAAGTTGGAGTGTTAGTTGAAATAATCTGGGTCATTTTGGATTTATATATCTGTGCTCTGACCAAGAGAATTCCATGGTATGGAGATAGCAACAGCTTTTTCTGTTTTCTTCCTCTGAATATGGGAGATGGATATTTTCTCCCCCTGCATATTCAGCTGTCAGGATAAACCAACTCTCTTCTTTCTCCTTTCTGATTACAGTGAAGTACCTTCCCTGCCTTGTGAAAAAGGAAAACTTTATTATTAGTACATAGTCCTGGTAATTTCTCAAACCATAATAATTTAAAGATGGCTAAAGGACAAGAAATCTTCTAGTGCCTCTTTGCCAACACTGTCTCTGAGAACCAGAAGAGACTCAGTGTCTTTGCTTCTGCTGTAACTACAGCTTGCAAGTGTTGAGTGACGCAAGTGGAAGAATCCTATTCACTGTGCTTCCCTTGGTTTATAGCCTGTGTGAAGAGCTTTCGCTGTGTTCGTGCTCTGTGGTTTGTCTACTAGGATCTCAGGTCAGGATCTTTATCTTCAAATGTGATCTGGGACATTTCTAACAGATGAAACTGTATACATGCATATATACCTGTGTGCTGGGTTCTTTGTAGCTCAGCTTTTAAAGTGGAATTTTTAAAGTGATCTTATGTAAATTACTGTTTTTTCAGAACTCCTTTTCTACTTTCTACCATTTGGCTATATCACATCTAATTATGATTTGAAAAAAATAAGTGCTGAAGGGAAGAATAAGTTTTCCACAACTAGTATTAAGAAATAAAATTAATGAATCTGAACAAAAAAAATAGTACATGTGAAAATACATAGAATGAGATTTAATTTTTAAATAACTTGTTTACAGGCAATGGTTTACTATAAATTCAAAAGAGATCCTTCTAAACAGTAGGAGAAATTGTGCTATTTTGGAGAAAGTAATCTTTAATTCACCTCATATTTGAATATTTAATTTATTTTTTCAGGAGGAGTAAAATTTCTTCTGTATTATCTTACTGTGTGAAGAAAAGTTCCTAAACTATCTAAAAAATCAAAATGTGTGCTTTGGTCAGAAGCAAAGCATCATGGGTATAACAGCTTAGACTGGCATTACTTCTTGTGATCTTGTTTTGGCATGAGGTTGGAAAGCTTATTAGACCTGCTAAAATTTATAGTCAAAAGCAAAGAGCTTTGTCTTCCATGTACTCACAAGTTTGATTGCTTGGCATGAACTTCTTTCTGTTCCCCATCACCCCCGTTTAAGGTAGAATTTCTGTCCGAAGATCCTTTCATGTTCAGCTTTATTTTTATAGTACTTTATTTCATCTGGAGGATGGATTAGGAAGCATTCCTTACAGTCACCTTTCTAAGACTATTTCTGCTGTATGGCCTTCTGTGTTTTCTGTAGTTTTATTTCTGGATGCTTGAAAGCAGTTTCTCTCTGAGCAGACTACCTTGTCCTTTGCCCTTGCCTCAGCTTTAATTTTTGTCTTTGAGCTCACTCAGTATAGATCTTTCTTAAATATTAATAACTTGAGTGAATGTGTGTTGCTCCAGCTGCTATAAGGCTGTAAAGAAGTTTTATCTTCTCTCTTGCAGCATTTTCATTTCTAATGCAAGTCAGTTTTGGTGAAGGAGAACAGTGCTATGAAATACACAAGGAATTTTTTTTACTATCTCACTGTGTTGTGTAGCATGTTTCTCTTCCCTGTGTTATCCTAAAGATTTCTGCTGCTTTTGAATTTCTAACTGGAAAGGGTTAAAAATGTGTTGGTTAGTGTTATGCTATAAAGCCAATGTAATTAATTAGAGGTAAGAATTTATTTTTTCAATAGTAAGACCTAGAAATATGAGCTTGTAATGTCCTGTTATATGTAATATAAACTAAACTCTGGGAGCTTCCTGAGCAGTGAAACCTAAATATTGCTTTTTCTCTATTTTTTGAAGTTTGTGAAAAGAAGACCCAGTTTATATTCAGTTACAAGTGTGTGTGTATGTGTGTAAATGTGTACATATATATGTGTGTGTATGAGGCATACTGATGTACTTTATATAGGGAGACTTATTCAGATCAGGTCTGTGCCAGGAACTGCTGCATTCAGTAACATCTGGAACAGACTTAATCTCTTGTGCAGGGCTGTTCATCTTTGCTTTTTACAGAAGCTTCTTGTGGCTCTGCTTATTCCATAAAAATGTTATGTCTGTAACCTACAATATTGTATGCAATGATACAATTCTCTGTTTGTGCACATGAAGAGAGTTGACGTGGTGGTTGTTTGCCTGCTGCAAGGACGGAGTGTGATGCCTGTTGGGGTGTTTGGTTTTTTCCTTGCAGTTTCTCTTAGGTTGTACAAGGCCATCAATGCATGTTTGTGTTGCTGTTGAGCTCTAACTGGTCAGCTCCAGATTCTGATAGTCTGCATTGTGCAAACACTTGCTTTGTGATCAGCTCTTGGTTTTGGAAACTCAGTATTCATATTGCTGTAAAAACAGAGCCCCACCTCTACTACAGTTGAAGATGGCAGCCCTGTTGGTGGCAGTTGAGATGAAGTTTGAATAAACTACCACTTCAGGCTTGTTTGGAGGTGGTTTTGGTAAGCAAACCAAAAATGCTTTAGTCTGTTGTAGTTCAGTGATAAACTTGGAGAAGGATTTAGAGATGAAGTTTGAGGCTGTGACCAATCTCATCTGTATGTTCCTCTCCAAGATGCTTTTCGTGCTCCGATCCCCAAGCTGTGGTCTGAGAGTAACTAATACTTAGTGCTGTTTGGCTGTGCATAATGATACGTTGTGTAGCCTCGAGATGCTATTAGAATTATATACTGCTTAATGTATTGAGGTAATGCATCACACTGCAAATTATAATCTAAAAATGATTAACTGGTTGAATACCTCTTTTACTGACCTTAACCTAAAATATCCTGATATCAGAAAATGTTTTATGATTATGGGATTTTTAATTTTACTTTTACACTGTCTAAATGACAGAAAACAATGTGGCCAGAGACTACTCCTTCCCCCAAGTTTCACTTCGCATTTATTCTGTTGTCTATGTGGAACATACATAAATAATGTACATTTTTTTTTTCTGTATTTCATTGAAATCTGTTTACTTCAGTGAAGCATTATGTGAAGGTACTTAAGAAGTATCAGCATGAGAAGTAATTGTAACTCAGTCCTATTTCTGATTTTTTTTTTTGTGCATCCTATTGTTATTATATTAAAATTTCCTGTATAGTGTTTGCTATTAATTTTATGCATTCTGCACAGAGGAACAAAATACAGCATCAAACAATAATTAATTGTGAAATCGTTAAGTGGTGGTTTTTATTTTATTGATGGTCAGCTGAAATGTATTTAAACTTGTTAGGATTCTCTTGCTCATTAACAGTCAGAAGTACCCAATGTGGACTGGAACATTTATTAAGTATGTTGCTTAGCTTTCAGAAAAGGATACTGATACTTTCCTATCTGAGTTGGGAAGAAAAATAATTAAGAATGAACTCCCAACTTTCTGATGCATTAAAAATGTGAATCTATAGATGTGTATAAAAACGTAACAACAAAAGGGAGTGCTTTAATTATGGATTGATTGGTCTTTCATTTGAATTTGTGTGTTGATTGAAAATAAATACGTAGAAGAATTCTTGAACCTGTTTTAAACGATTTGAACAGTGATGGTGTTGTAGTAGGTAGCAACAGCTAAGTCAGGATTCTGTGACAGCATGAATGTCAAGCCCATTTTTTAAAATTTATGTCACTTCTCTGCCTGCATTGCACTTGTGCATTCATGTGACCTGGCTTTAATTTAACATTTGGTAAATATTTGCATAGTAATTCCTAAAGTGTTCTCCCACACATAAAGGAAATGATGATAAACAGCTTTTAAGTGGCTTGATGTTAAACACAAACATGACTTGCAGCCCTAAGGTAAAATGCACATTAGAGTAACTGTTCAATATTCATTTGCCAAGTGCTGTTATGAATTATACCAGGTAACTTAGTCATACATTTTCTTTATGTGGATTTTTACAGCTTTGTCCCTCAGCTGAATTTCTGCCTAAGGGTTATGTACTGTGCCATAAGAGAAATCCCCACTTGTGATGCTAGGATTTTTTAGAACTGTAGTTGTGTTTTCTTCAGGATAGACTTTCTAACAGGAGAGCATTTAGGAACACAGATTCAGGTAACCACACCTGAATGCTGCTCAGAGCTTCCAGGCTACTGTTAGTGTTTTATTTTACAAGAGACTTTTTTTGTTTTTCAAAACTAAGGGTTTCTTTTTAAGTATGTCAACTTTTAATGAGGATCAAGAAGATACTGTGAAGAATCATTTTGCAAGACTTCGAGTTATATATTTTGTGAAGTATAAAGTTACTTTGTTACTTTTGGAAAGCAATCTCCTGCCTAGGAGTTTTAAAATACCTAGGAACCTGAAATGTTCTTGATGCTCCTCTTGATTGTTCTATCATCGTAAAGCATAGGAACTTTAAAAGGATGATCTTTTTCCTAGCAAGTTTCATTTTCTCTGATAATGATTCTACCTTGGATGTACCACAGTTGTGTTTTGGATCTGTTCTACGCCTTTTGAGCGCTGAGTAATGTGTAAAATGTGAGTTTGTGCATGTGGATACAGTGCTATTTGGAACTTTAGATACTCAGCTTTTACATTTGCTGGTTGTTAATGGCTTGTTTTAAATGTTGACTTTTCTAAAATATTAATTTCTTATTTAGTGAAGTTGTCTGGACTCTTGGTGTGAGTAAAGAAATACAGAAGCAACAGATATTTTTGTGTTGTTTTTTTTTTTTTTTTAAGTTTGGGCTTTTTTTGTTTGTTTTTTTTTTTTTATTTGGATTTTTTGTGGGGTTTTTTTGGGGTTGTTTTGTATGTTTTTTGCATGGACCCTTTTTATCCAATGCCTGGCAGTGTTTGGAGTTCATCCAAAGAACGAAAAGTGTTTTCTGACTTTAAAATCTTTTTTGAATTGCTGTGTGGGTTTTCTGGTCAGATGAACCGTTGTTACTTTTGTGACTGTGCAGAGGGAACCTCCACCTAGGCCATGTAGCAGTAGTTACTATTTGCTTCACCAAACAAGTTTATAAAAAGCTCTGCTCCCAGCATGGCTTTTTAACTATGAGGGATGAAGTTCATGTAAGCTAATAAAGCCATTCACATTTGTGTTTCTGAGGCAGCAAGTATTCAGTCTTGCTGTAGTTTGTGCTGGTTATTGGGATTGGGGCGTCCTCGAGATCAGAAGGTCATAGTGTGTTCATACTGCATGTACCTGAGCCACAGTATGTGTCTAAACCATTAAGAAGTATTTTTCTTCAAAATAAACTATGAATACTGCTCTACTTTAATTCTTGTACTTCAAAGTGAATTCTCGTTTTCTTTTAAAGAATCTTACATTGGCTGCACTTCCAAAAGACTGGTGAGGAATGGCATCTTCTGCTCTTTTACAGATGTTCTCTTGATATTCCCACTAACAAAAATAATTAAATTACTGTATTTGCTGTGGCCCAAAGTAGAAGAAGGTTAGGAATTTGTTAAGTTTAATGTAGTTTAGGGAGGCTGTATGAGCTTGAGCTAATGTCCTACCAACTTGCAGCATTCTGTTGGACAGCATGGTTTTGCACTTGTTTTTTCTTTGTTTCAGTGACACATCTGTGTTGTTGTAGCTACTGAATCACAAATAGAAGTGAACACTGAAAGCAAAATATCCTGATCAGCTGTGTATTTTTTAACTTTACCTTTATTCTTAACACTTCAACAGCATGAGACATACAGAAGGGTTTAATGTATCTTCAGCCAAATAGGTTAGCCACAGAAGTTTGCCCAGTTAGGAGTGATTTTCAATTATGCTGTTTTAGTCCTGCTAACTATTAAAAGCCTTGTGGTTGCATTAGTTAAAGGGTTCAGGAGGAACATCTGTAGCTACTGATGTGTTCTGGTTTTAGAGTATCATATTTTGTAAGTTTATTGGTAGGGTCAAACTACACTCTTTTTTCAAAGTATCTGTATTAGGTAAATTGTTAACCTCCTTATTTATTGCATAAAGGTATTCTTCTTTACTGTCTTTTCATCTTAGAATTTTATGATTATGGTAAAAATACCTAATCCCTGGGCTTAAAGGTAGAAACTTGAGCTGTGATAGTTGTCCGCACTTCATCACTTTGCAGAGAAAAAAACCATTAATTTTGATGTTCTTAAGTTTTGTAATTTAAGGACATGTGATACCTAGAATGAACAAGCATTCGCTATTTCACAAATGGGTGGTTTTATTGCAAAATTAAATAACTGTAGTAAGAGGTAAATTAGAGATTAAATGGACATGTTACAAATAGACATACTTTTAGATGCTTAATTGTGTGGCTGTCATGCAGCTGTACTGTATCTAGTTATACTTAACCTCAGTTGCAGGTCACCAGTGGTCATTTTTTTGGTCCATTTCTGAAACATTTCTCAAAGATATGTGTGTACATGCCCCTTTCCTGGTTCTCAATTTTAGCATATTCTGGCCACTCTCCCTAATAGCTGATGGATGACTCAAATATGCTTTCTAATCCTAACTAGGCATTAGGCATTTTTCTTTCTTCATTGGGCTGTAGCAGAAGCAACGTTCGTCAGTGCTGGTACCACGGAGTACTCAAAAATGTCACTGTGACTGACTGAGCTGCCATGTGCCATTAAACAGCAACTGCTCCTAGGAGGAGAAGTCTTAACTAAGGCAGTTCAGACATAAATACCACTTGGAAGTTGTGTACACAGGTAGCTGGTACAGTGGCTACTGACTGTCAGCTCTCTGTGTTTCCTGTAAGGGAGAATTTGCTGTTGAGCAATACACTTGGAGCCTTTTGGCTTCAGGATCAGTGGAATGATGGCTGAACTCCTGGTTGTTGAAGTGAAGCAGTTAATAATGTATGAAGAAAGCATTAGTTCTGGAGAATTAATATTGTCCCTGTTAATATGGTACACAGTGTTGCATTGGAGTTTGAGAATATTTATTTGTGAAAGCAAACTGGGATTTACTTATTCATTTGGGGTTTTTTGTCACAATAGGGTTATCTGCCTCTTCAGATAAAGAAATAATGGATGTGCTTTATGTATCTTAAAAATAGATGGATGCACCTCCCCACAACCTGTCAGAAGTGATGTGTGTCCATCCATATTTATTTATTTATTTAAATGTTTGTGCTGATAATAACCAAAATATGCCATCTATAAAGTGTCGTAAAACAAAAAGTATTTTTTTATTATTTTAAATTCACTATTCAAATTAGATAAAGATTGTTAAGGAAATAAAAATGTGTTTAAAGATTTTTTTAATGTAGTATTCTATAGGTATTTCCTTGTTTTTCATCTGTGCTTTTCATTTGCTCTCAGTTTCAATTTTGAGTAGTGTCTCCAATCTTCTGCCTCATGACTATAGAGGGAAGTAGGTGGAAAACAAGTGGGGCACAAAACTGCTTTGTCTGACAGCACTAAAATCATGCAAGGGTAGGCTAAGAAGTTCTGCATCTGTCTTACAGGATCCAGCTTCCTGGGTAAATATTCACCACCTGGAGTATACAGATGGAGGAATCCTGGACCCAGATGATGTGCTGGCAGATGTTGTGGAAGACAAAGATAAGGTAGAGCTTGTATGAAAGTATTATGTGTCTTTTCGACTGAGGAAGGCTGCTTTCTCATTTCTTGGACATCTGGCAGGTGAAATAGCTGTTAAATATTCTTAAACACATCTGCCCATAACTGCTGTAACTCTCCCCTTCTGGAGAAGAATGGGGGAGTGGGAAGCGTGACCCAAGCAATGAGAAGAGAAGTCTAGCAGTTCACTTGGGACCTAACCTTTTCAAGCAGTTCTGTTTCTTTTTATTTTTATATTCAAATAGCATGGTGGATGAATGTGAGCTTTACAAGACTTTTTTTCTTTTTTTATGCCACTTAAAATATCTTCTATAATCTCTTCCTTTGCATAAAATTAAGTTTTTGAGAATCATCCAAATGTCTTGGTTGAGTGTGACAAAACAGTCAAATCCTGTGATGACAAGAACAGCTACTTCAACTGTTAAATTTTGGGAGGAGTTCCTATGATTTGTTACTGAAAGTCTAAGCAGGCTACCTATTCATTTTAAAAGCTGTAAGTCTCTAAATTTCAATTAAAATAAGACAAATTTCCTTTCTGGGTAGAGAAGTAGTAACTGCAGAGAAACCTCTTAATTTTATTTTTAATTGTCAGAAAAATTTAGTTTTGGGAAACTTACTGGTGACCTATTCAGCATAGAGGGAGAGGGGTAGTATTTATAAAACTTGGCTGAATTTATCTTTCTTTTTTTCTTCATAAAATCAGAGGAAAAAAAATTTAATGGCTTTAAACCAAAGATCTAAATATGGGATATGCCTGTGCTTTTAGATAAATTGCTTTGTCTATTTAAAGTGCCATATGCTTGATGACTTAAAAAATAATTTAGTATATTGCAAACAAAATTGCTAGTTTTGTATGCTGCGTTGATTCTTCAATGACTTAATACAAAGGAGAACATTCTGCCTATGATTAATGGGATACTGCTTCTTTGTATCTTAAAAAATTGTTTAGGGTGTACTTCAGTGTAATTTTTAGGGTGGTTTATGTGGGAATTCTTAAAAACAGTAGAACTCTGTTTGTTATACATTCTTTTTATCATATTTGTGTTTCTTGCTTGTCCGTATTTACTGAAAGTATGCTTAAGACACCTTAAGATTATTTTTTTCCAGGAGTGTTTGGAGACAAAAAGACTGAGTTCTGAAATTGAACAGCTGCGTATAAAGAATAAGATCATAAGCATAAGATGTCATAAAATGAGATAAATGTTTTGCTGGTCTCATTAGTTAATGAAAATTAGTATGTTTACCCAGGATTATCTCTATTTAAACTACTGATAGAGGAACACTTGTAGAAATGTGAGCATCAATGTGCAGAATATTTGATATACCATGCAGTTTTTAACTTGTGACCAGAGCCTTTGCTCTGTCTTGTTGGTGGCTGTCACTGGTCGAGTATGTGTAGCTGAATAAGCTTCTAGGTCACAGCTGTGGGTCTAAGCTTTCTCAGTTATAACACAGCTAAGTGAAGCTCTGAGGCTGCCTTGGGGAAAACTCGCTGGGAAACTGGAATCTTACTCTTTGAAGTGGTCTAGTGTGGTTTAGAAATACAGCAAACTCCTCAATTTCTCTTCCTCTGATGTCTCAATTACATGGGATGTATCACTATCATCTTGTCTTCTTCAGAGTGGCTTGGTGAAACAGGGATAAGAGACTTACTGAGCAGAGCTGCTGCAGTGAAAAATCAGATTTTTTTGATTAAAGTAAGGGACAATGTTGTAAGGGATTTGCTGTTCTAAGAGGTTGAAGAATTCTTTCATTTGAGAGTGCAGATGGGCCATAGCATGTGTAAGGAACTGTCCATACTACCTACTTAGAAAGTTTGATATGATCTGATATCAAAGAACCAGCCCTATAAAAGGCCTACAAATAGTTTTGGTAGCTTTACTGTGGCCTGTTAGTCTTTGAACCTTCACCAGCCTTATTTCACACTGAGAATCTCTACTAGGGGATCTTTAAGCTTTGCAAAAAGGGGGAGGAGATATTCAGGTCAGATTGACCTGTTATCTTATTTGGTGCTTAAAGTCCCTCAATAGATGAAGGAGTTTTTGGTACATTTATCTGTGCTCTGCTTGTCTTTGGTTATGATTATCAGTATATGTGGTAAATGACTAGGCCACAGGTTTGTTGCTCCCTTGTCATCCTTTGCTGTGCATCCAAGCCAGTGACATAGTTTCACCTTAAATCAGTCACTCTCTATAAAAATAAGCTTGCACTTAACCTCAGTGACTTTAACCAAAGGTGTGTTTGGCACTTCTGACCATCAAGCTCTTCTTCAGTGGCAGCGGAAATACTGGTGCTTTTTGAAGAGATAATCTGCTCTAGATCATACTTTGATAGCAGTAAATTAGCACAGTTTCTTCAAAAGGAAAATGTCTCTGCTAATCTATTGAATTCTTTCACTGTGACAACAAAACAGTGAGAGTGCTATCAGATATAATTTATTTGGAATTTCAAAAGCTTTTGACAGTCCTTAACAATAGACTGTTAAGGAGGCGCAACTACTCATGAGGTAAGCAGGGAGTGCTGTGGTGGGTTAGTGAACAAATGACAGGCAACTAAAAAATGGAATAAACGGTGAAGTTCCAACCCTGAAGTAACAGCACTGGAATGCGCAATGCCAACCTCTGGGAGTGGCAGCGGTTTTGAGATCTGCTTACATTAACTTCCCGACTTCCTCTTGAACTCCAAATTAATCAAAGTTCAACAAATAGGCAGTTCAGTGGATGATATTAAGAGCTGTCAACTGCATGGTTATGCATGCTGGACAGAGTGGCATTTTTTAATTGCCTCTAAAACAGATCTAAATTAGTATTACATGTGCTTGGTAGCATGTCATGTGAAAATGCTTTGGAAATTCTGCTGGCTGAGAGTCCCTCTTGCTGCTGTTGCCTCAGCAATAATCTGTGGCCTGAATTGCATGTCAAAGCTAGTTGACATAGTTATGTGGAACAGCTTTAAAATAGCTTGTTTTCAGTGATTTATCCAATAATGGATTCATGTCCTGATAATCTGAATGATGAATTAATTAAAATCCCCAAACTTTGGCTGTTGAATAGGAACATGCTATTTAAATAGTCTCATTTTAAAGTTGAAGTTATAAATGGAGTCCTCTTTGTATACTGTTCTTAACAGAACTCCCACTTGAAATGAGTTCTTGAGCAAGAAAATGTTCTGAGAAAATTTCTTTCCTTTGTAAAAGATTCAGTACAAAATGTTTCCCTTCACAGCGTTGTGTACATGGAGCCCTGTGTTTGGCACGTCTTAAATGCGTAAACTGAATGTGCCCATCTAGACTTCCTGCTGATTTTTATATGGAATCATGTTTTCATATACTCATAAATACCTGGGGAGGCTAAGGGTGTAAGGAAGACCTGTGTTAGGTTAAAACGTGCTTTGCTTATAGGACAACAAGCTTCCAAGATCAGAACAGCTTTCTGAAAAATTGTAGAAGTCTACAGGGAAATACACTTTTTCTCAAACTTTGTATATATGTGTTCATATTTTAACAGGATTAAATACAAGCAAAACATGTTTACAGTTGTGCTCTGTCAACAGAGCCCTTCTGTAGTAGGAGATGGTCGTCTGCTGTCAGGGTGCTAAGTTTTTCTTTGGGTTGTTTTGATTTTATTTTGTAGGTTTTTCTCATCTGTTTGTTTGCTTTTGTATCTTTTTCTTGTTCTTGAAACTACTTTTTGGGGTTTTTTGTATATCTTGGGTGTTTTGTAAGACAGTGTTTGCAAGGGCAGTCCTGCAGTAGCTAGGGTTGAGCCAACAAAGCTGCTGAACGTTTTTGTAAAGATACATTTTCTGATCAGTCCTGATGGCAAAAGATTAGGCATATCATCCCAGGAGGTGATATGAGTTTAAGCTCTCCAGAGACTTGCTTGTTGGCAGCTCGGTTGCTATTGGTGGGTGGTGGGTGTTTTGTGGTGTGGAGTGGTTTTTGTAGGAGTGGAAGAAATAAAGTCATTGTGATGGGCATTATGCTGACACTGAAATAGCAGGATACCAATATGATCTTAAAAATTATTTTTTCTTGGGTATCTCCCTTGTTAAATATAGATGAGTAGGGCTTTTTAACAGCAGCGGAAGCTTTTGAAGGACACAAAGCAACGTCAATGAAATGCTGAAATAGTGACACTCTTTCAAGATTTGTAGTGACTGCAACTGTCATTTAAGTGTTTCTAATGATGATATCAAGTAAATGGTATGAATTAAGTGTAGCTCAGATACCTATTTTAGCTAAGCATTTAATGAAATATTAAATAGGAAAATCAATGAATTCTTTCTTCTCAGCTCACTACCAGCAGAAATGCAATATTGAGAAAACATGTCTCCTGGATGGTCTCCAAATGCTAGGGAAGTCAGCTGCTGGCTGTTCAAAATGACTATTGGGCCCATGCATGCTCCTGATAAGAAGCTCAAGATTTGGCTGGATCTTTTGTCACAGATGCTAAGAAACTCTTTGAAGCCCTACTTCAGACAGAAGCCTTTGCAGGTAGCTTTAGTTTCAGTGATGGTTTTGCAAGTGTGAGGCTGGTTTGGAGAAGTTTTTTTACAAAGCAATAAAATTGAAGCTGATATGAACTTCAAGACTGATGTGATTATACAAAAGAAATGTTTTTCCAGGTAGAAACACATGCTGACAGGCGTGTTTTCTCTCAGCGGATTTGGAACTTTTCTGTTGTTTGCAGGCAGGAATAGTCACTGGGAGTGATGGCTGTCTGAATTTAGCGCTATAGAGCAGTTATTTTCTGCCCTGGGTTTGACTCTGTAGACCTTCAGGGTTGTGATTTTGACTGTGAAAGTGATGGCATACTCTAATGTGCAGTGTGTATTTAAAATATAATGAGCTAATTCCACCTTTGATCAGTTTCTATTCTATTCAACCATCAAATTCCTTGTGAAGCAGAAGCAAATCAGTAGACACTTAGGTGAGTATAGAAGCTCTGACTGAAGACTATGAGGTGATAAGGAAAATTTCTACATCAAGGTGAAAAATGGCAAAATTAAGTGATAATGAGAAGAGGGCTACTGGATAGAAATGTCTCAGTAGTCTAAATAAATAGCTGGGGTATTCTGAGGCAGTTTCTCCTCACATGGAGTTACAGCATTGCTGCTTTAAAAGCTTCCCCTGGATGTTGATGGCAGAGGCCTCAATGCTGGTTTAAGTTATCTGCCAGTGTGTCAGCAGAGCCTGTAAATGTCATGCTTTATAGCTTTTTTGTTGTGTGGCTAGATTCTCAAATATATGATCCATGCAAATAATGCATACTTAAGTTAGAGAAATGCTGTTCAAACTCTAGACTTTTGTGTAATTGAGCTCTCTAGGGTTTTGTAACTTTCTGGTAACTGGAGTGTAGAATAGAGGATTTTTTATTCTTCAGTTTGTTGTACAATAGCATATTATACTTGTTTGCAAAAAACAGGAGGAGATGGGAGACTTCATTACAGCTGAGAAATTTTTTTACCTATTGAAGCTTATGCTGCCAGGTTTTTTTTATGTGTACTCCTCTACAAATTATTGCATATTGGGTGAGTTTCCCTTGGAGAGGCTTAAAAAAATCCCTTTTCTTATAAGAATGTGAGAGGGCTGTCTGGTAGCACAGAAAGAGTTTGATGTTAGTTTCATGTAATGTGGAGGTAACATTGGAAGTGTGCAATGGACACAGGGTAGTTAAAATGATGTGTTATAACTTGGATGCTCTGTGTCTTTCATAAAGTCTGTATCAAAAAGAAGAATCAAAGAAGAAAAAATTAGAGCTTTTCTTCCTTGTAGTGGTTAATATTGCTCTGGACTAGGGCTTTGACACAACATTTTATGACATTGAGTTGGTTAATACCATGGCCCATTATTGCTCTAATTTGTGTACTTCTGCTGACTGTTGTACTGGCCGCAGCAAATACACGCTTCAGACTTCTGACGCTTAGTGCTTCTGGCAGAGTCTTGGTTATACTTCTGTAAATTTGAATGCCTTTTTGGAAGAATGGGTGTCCAGAGGCAGCCAATTTTGATGTTTAGTTCCTTTCTGCTAATGAGGTAAACCAAGGGATTAGTAGATCAAAAAGCCCGATATGATCAAGGTGAGGAAAATGAAGTCGCAGAAATTTGGCAAAACTTGTATGTAAGGGCTGCTGTTCTTTGATTTGGTATTAATGTGTTTTTGGGGCTTTTTCCTCCTTACTATAATTTTAAAGTTGTGGTTAATATTTCTGCCATAATATGTCTAGCTGTTTGTGACTCTTTCTCACTGCCTCTGGTTTTGTATTTATATTTTATGATTTCAGTCATGGCAGAGGCCCAAAAATCTTAACATTTTATTAGCAAAAGGATAACTAATAATGCGTTCTTCTTTCAAACCCTGTGTTGTAAAAATTAAAATGGATTTAACATTTATTCAGAATAGCATGTTTACAACCTCCAAAAGCATAATACAGTATTAACATCTTTGTTAAATTTAGAATATTCTATTTCTTCCTTGTGTAAATTCTTTGTAATAAGTTTCAGCTGTTATTTCCAATAATCAGAGTTATTAGGATATGAAATTGTTATTGCTGAAAGTATTTGTTTATTTAAATATTCATATGTAGTTCTGAGTGATGAAGTTATAAAGACAAAACAGAATTGTGACTAAAAACTCCATGCCATTTCTGTTCTGTCAAGGGAATTCCGGTAGAAGCTTTTCAGATGTCAGATGGTTAGCGTTGTATCATAGGCTCACAAGGAAGAGAAGTATTAGAAAGGGCATATTTTTAATCTTGTTAGCATCTTAAGGTATGGAAATGTGGGACAAAAGAAAATCTGAGAATAAACCGGGGTATCAATCCTTTTGGGCTGCATCAAAGGAAGCATTGCCAGCAAGCTGGGGGAGGTGTTTTTCTCTCTCTCTCCCTCTCTCTCTCTTTCCCTCTCCTCTGCTCTCATGAGACTCCATCTGGATTACTGAGTTCAGGTCAGGATTCCTCAGCACAAGAGAGATGTGGACCTCTTGGAGAGGGTCCAGAGGAGGGCCATGAAGTTGATCTGAGGGAAGGAGCACCTACATACAAATGAGGGCGAGGGACTTTTTACATAGGCAGATAGTGACAGGACGAGGGGGAAGGGAAGGTTTCTAAAGGAAAAGAGGAGACATATGAGCTATCAGGAGCAAATTCTTCAATGTGAGGGTGGTGAGGCACTGGCACAGGTTGCCCGGAGAGGATGTGGGTGTCCCATCCCCAGAAGTGTCCAAGGCTAGGCTGGATAGGGCTCTGAGCACATCCTGGTCTGATGGATGGAGTTCCTGCCCATGGCAGGGGGCTGGAACTGGATAATCTTTATTTTTTATCCCTTCCAACCAAAACCATTCTATGATTTTTCATTGATTGTAATAATGGCTTTTCTTGACAAGGCTGTTGGACTTGTTCAAAAGGAAAGCACTGATGCTTGCTAAGAATTTCCACTGAGTTTGTCTAGGGTTGACCAACAGTACAAAATCAATCAAACAAAAAAAGACATTGGGGCTGTGGTCATTATCACAGAGAAACTGTAGACCTTGATTTGCTGGCCCTTCAATGAACTAAGATGGAGTTTTGTTTTTGCTATTGACAAAATAATATGCAAACTAGTCAAGCTGCAGCCCATTTTTTTAAAAAATGTTTCCACGCTTTTTAGGAAGAAAAATTTTCATGCAATTTTGAGCCAATACTTGTTTAGGAAACAGATGTCTGATTTCACTCTTGTGTAGTAGGGTATGCTGTGAGCCACCATATACATATAAATATATAAAAAAATGTATTTTGATAGGAGTTGATCTGTTTTTTTCTGACACAGGGTCTGAACTGTAAATACAGTTTATTGGGGGGGCAAAAAATCACCACCATTAGTACTTACTAAGCAACACTCTGAGTAGTGCAATGTCTTTTAGAATACAGATTATGAAGCTTTGCATTTTTATGAAATTTGTTTTAATTTCTTGCTGCAGAGGTGCCATGCATTATTCACGATTATAAAATGATTTGGATTTCAGGAGCATTTGGATTTGCTGATGAGGATTTCAAGCTGTGTAATTATGAAACTGTATGCACATGGGTTGGAAGTTCAGAACTCATTAGCGTAATCATTAAAATAACCATTTTTTAAGTGTGATATTACATTCTGGGGTGTGCAATTACACTATCATGTGCTTCTGGTTACTGGAAACATTCTTGTTACAAAACTTCAGGTATAGCAATATGCTTCAACATAAGTTCATAGTTTTAAGAACAGACACTTGGTCAAACGTTGCTTAGGTTGTTAAAGAAAATTCAGTTTTTTAGACTAAAGCCTAACATGGTGCCTGTATTCATAAATTTACCTCCTGTTTATCCTTGAAGAATATATAAGCTTTTACAAATTTAGTGCTGTATAATGTAATTTTTCTTAAAATAGGTGTCTTGGAACATCTTGCAAGGATTACTTATTTCAGCTCTACCTACTTTAACAGTAGTATAGGCATGAATGTTCCTACCCGATGGACTCCACAGTTTGTTTTTTCCAGTGTAATGTTTGTGTTTGAACATTCTGAACTGTGAACCCTTTCTCCGAACATCTGTAACCACTAGATTTTTTCCAGTTGTGATAAGTATTCCATTACTTGTTTCAAATTAAAAAAAAAATTAAATAACTGTGACTGTAGATCTGTGGCATTCATAAAATTCCTGATAGTTTTGGAATAAGATTTTCTATTTAAATGCTAAATGGGAGATTTTTGGAGTTTAAATTCCCTTTACATAAGATACATTTAAATCGGAAACTTATGCTTTTCTAGTTCGGTTTTCTTTTGATCCCTCTATCTGATTTGTGTTTTGGCTTTTCAGAATATTAAAAACAGAGAGCAACAGAGTCTCTTCGGGTCTCTTAGTTTTTGGGGAGTATTCAGCTGTACAGCCATGACACTTTCTCTTGACCTGAAAATGTGTTTTGTCATTGGGCACTAAGTACTGTAGCTAATGGTGATCTGACAAGTGAAGCTGCACAATGAGAGGGGTGGAGGGAGGGAGGTCATTCTAAGTGCATCTGGCCACAATGAACTGAGTGAACATTCAAATTTCCTGATGAAAAGTTTAATATATCTTTGTATAAGCATAACCTGGTGGAAGAGTTACCCCTTCTCGGTGATTTTCATTGATGTAACAAATACTTGGAGTTTTGTATACACATGTTGATGCTTAAGTGCCTTTAAGCACACACATGTTAATGCTTACTAAGGGAGTAATAGGCATTGTAAAGTGCTGTAGCCTTGTGGTGGTAAGATAATTTGGTGGGTTGTCTTGCTATATAAAGTAAGCTTAGCTCTTAAATACTTCCACATAACTTCCACATAGTGATTTAATTATTATATGTTTTGGAAGCTGAGAGAATTGAGGTTGTTCAGCCTGGAGAAAAGGCGACTTTGGGGAGATTGATTGCTACCTTTCTGTACTTTAAAGGGGGCCTGTAAGAAAGGTGGGGACAAACTTTTTAGCAAGGCCTGTTACAATAGGATAAGAGGTCATAGTTTTAAACTGAAAGAAGGCCAATTTAGACTAGATGAGAAGGAAGAAAGGTTTTACCATGAGGGTGGTAAAACACTAGAGCAGGGTATTCAGAGAGGTGGCAGATGCCCCCCCACCTGGAAATATTGAAGGTCAAATTGAATGAGTTTCTGAGCAACCTGATGTTGAAGCTGAAGATGTCCCTGCTTGTGGCAGCAGGGTTGACCTAGATCACCTTTAAAGGTCCTTTGCAACCCAAACTATTTATGATACTACTATATCATGTGTCTATTTAGATTGCATATGAATTGAGTAGGAGGTTTTTGTTCCATTTTACAGGTGGGGCTCCAAAGATTCAGTGCAAGGAATTAAACACCTATTGTGATATAGCTTGTTTCCCTGTGGTGAAGAAGAAGTTTTCTATTGGTATTTCACTCCTTTTCAGAAATGACTGTGTTCTGGCCTGATGAATTGATGTTGGTCCACGTACAGTTTTGGTAAAATGCTTCATTTTAGTAAGATTTCTTTATTTTAGATCGGCACTCAACTCCCGTATCAAGTTCTGTTCTTCTAAATCCTCATACTCTGCCCTCCAGAAAGTTAGAGCTTGTTTAAAATTTTGAAGCACTGGTAGAAATCTCACTTATATTTCAGCAGTTGCAAACAATTTGAGATTTGTGTTTTGGCACTCTCCGTTTGTAATGGGGATTGTGTAATAGTGATATGCCTAATACCACTGCTGTTGTGAAAGCAAATACCTCCTGCAAGTATTAAAATAAAACCAACTCAATTATGGTGTGCAGGTTTGAGACATCAACCCTTATTTTATTTAGGGCATGGTTGACATGTTTGAGGAAAATACATTGTAAATTGCCTTTGAAAATGCACATATAGACCTGGCACACACGTGCCAATTTCTTGATGTGTGCAATGTGGAGTTCAACAGAAAGTCTAGTTTAACTTCAAAAGGCAGGGGAGGGCACTGGCTCCATATTTCAGCTCAGGAGGCAGCTTTGTGGCTGAAGCATAGCAGACTTCTATTGAAAGTGCTAAGTATGAGTTAGTTCCTTCCTTGTGGGGTAGAGAGGCTGATGTGTGTGAAAGGCTGTAGGGATGGAGACATATGGACCTTTGATGTACCTGTTGTACAGTAAATATCTTCTGAAAAGGTGTAGAAATAAGAGAATATGCCTCCATATTTCTGAGAGTTCAGAAGTATCTTCTGCAAAGCACCAGAACTGACTGTTCATAAACTGCTTACAAATTTTATGGAGGATGTTTAACCTGGAAGGAGGCTCAGGAGAGACCTTTTCTCTCCCTACACCCTAGTGAAAGGAAACTGTAGGAAGGTGGGTCTTCTCCCAGGAAACAAGTGATAGGACAAGCAGAAATAGACTCAAGTTGCACCAGGGAAAATTGAGATTAGATATTAGAAAAAAATTCTTCACCAAAAGAGTGGTCAAGCATTGGAACAGGCTGCCCAAGGAAGAGGTTGGTTCACCATCCCTGAAGGTATTTGAAAGGTGTGTAGATGTGGCAATTAGAGACATGGTTTAGTGGTGGACTTGGCAGTGCTGGGTTAATGCTTGGATTCTGTTATCTTGTAGGTCTTTGCCAACCTAAATGATTCTATAATTCTGTTCAGTATTAATGCTTTCTTGTTCTCTTATTCTGTGACAATGGAGTTAATAGTAAAATTTAGTTAGAGTAATTTGAAGGCTCAAGTCTTGAGGGATTTTACTTTTCTGCTTTCTTCAAAGACAGATGGAACAGTAGTTCAAGGTCTTCAGTAAAAAAAATTATTCACATTTACACATTTAAGGATCAAGATGTAATGCTGTTGCTACATGGTTAAAGTTCAGTTAATTAGCAAAAAAAAAAAAAAAAAAAAAATTACAAAAGAATCCTTAAATGAAAATGTGCAATCAGGAAAACGTTCTAAGAAATGATATCCAGGAGTAAGTAGTCTAGTTGAAAAAAATGATGTAATGTTAAAATACTCTGAACTTTCTAGAATGAGAATGTTTGCTGTGCTGACATGTTCTACAAGCCCTTTTACTGATTTCATTCAATAATGGCTTCACATGTAGCAGTTCTTTAGGGATTTCAAGCCTTTATTTTCTTCAAAGTCAGATGAAGCTATTAAGAGCTGTTCTCTCGTTGTAGTGCTGGTAGTCCAGTCCTTGCTTTTTTACTCCAGACACTTTTGAGACATTTAATGGCATCCTTGTTTTTGAAGATTCCTTCCCTGTTATTTTGCTAGGTAATCCAGAAGTCAAAGGCTTGAGAAGCAGAAGTAAAAAACCACTTTGAAAACACGCTAATGTTTTTGAGCAGCATGCTTTCTGAAGTGTATAAAAGCTATTCTAACTTCAGGTTTGTGTAGCAAAGCTATCCACAAAAGGATGCCAGATTATTCCTTAAGTTCACTTTTGCTGTTCAGAAGTGGATGATGCCTTTCCCTGTACATACATCTTTGATAGTCTAGTTTTTCTGTTGGGGTTTTAGGTCATGCTCAAACTCTTATTTTCTAGTTGCGTAGCTGTCCACCCATATAACTGAAAGTAGCTATTTGGAAGAAGGAAAGTCAACAATATTTTCTTCAGGTCTAAAGGGTTTCCAGCTTTCAGGATTTTACTGCATTATTTGAAAATAAGAGGTTTGGCAAATCACTGAGATTTGAAAATTAACATGTGATGCCTGAGTCATAAGAATCATTGGAATTTATCTGTTGTTTGGAACCATTTGGAACAAGTGTGAAAGAAGTGGTGTGAAGAGCAAAGGAGATGATAAAAGTGATTTTTAGAGTAGGCTTTGCTGAGGACAGGGGCTGCTGTGGAGAAGGAAGCAATGTGTCTCCAGAACAACTGGTACAGTAGGTGGTGGATTGAGTTCACAGAGGAGGACGGACATTTATGGCTATCAAAAGTCTGGGTTTGTGGAGGAAGACCAGGCTGAGAACTGTGAGTGCAACCTTAGGTGGTAAAGTAAAAGCAGAAAGCAGTGACGCAGTTGCTCCTGTGGCTGCAGAGCAGCTGCAGAAGTGCAGACTTCTGAGAGGTTGTCATGTTCTGTTCCTTCTTCAGGAGAGAATGCTGGAACTGGAGGAAAAAATTTAGGGCATCTAGGCTACCTTTAGCTTGTGCAGTTCAAGGCTCTTTCTGGCTTCCTGGCTAGAAGAAACCTTATGTTAAAATATTTGATAAAGAAATGCTTTATAATGGTAGCTGAATAACATATAGTCTTTACTTCCCATATGTTTGAAATACATTTATGTTAGCAAAATAATGTCGAATGTCAATTGCAAACAATATATGGCAAAGGGTAGTTCTAAAAATGAAGTTGATTTATTTTTAACTTGGTTGAAGTCTTCATTTGTGGATGCTTTTCCTGTTTCTTTTTGTTGAAAATTGAGTTGAAGACTAGCAATAGTCAAAATGCAAGATAAAAAACCATGAGCAGCTAGCCATATACAGATGTGCATTATGTGGTTTTCTAGAACAGTATTCAAATAGTACATGGACTTACACGATTGTTTTTGCAAAGCTGCATTTCTTCATGTGGTATGTGATTTCTTACCAATTAAAACTAGATAGTTTTCAGTTCATAGGAGATTTTTTTGGTTGCTCTCTTCCTGACGAAGGCATTTCATGTCTTCTTTGCTTTTTCAAACAAAATAAGAGCTAACTTTTGGATGAACTCAAGTTCTACTCTTAAATGATTATTTAGCAGGCTATAGTAATTATAGTAATTAGGGTTTTTTTTGAAGTACACCTTTTCCAATGCATTTTTAACTTTAAGGTGTAATTCTCAAGAGGATAATAAAATACACCACAGTAGATCATGCAATCAAGTTAATGTAATCAAGTTGCTAATCATTTTCTTGGAAGAACTTATATTAGAGGAGATGAAGACTTGATCTTCTTTTGCTGAAGAAATGTCCTCATTTGCTGTTGACTGAGGTCCTAAGCTTAAGCTGCTAGGTTAAGCTTGACCCAGTGGCACTTTCAAGTTATGATTGCTTGCCTTCCTGGGACTACACAAAGATTACTGACTGATAAGAAATCAAAGAACTGAATTTCAGAGTACTGAGATTTTCCTGATCTTAATGTTTTATGTGTTTAAAAATCTGAAGAATCTTTCATATGGTGCTAATGCATTTTATATTAACACTTCTGAAAGTTTTTCTTAGATGACATGTTTCTTACATCGTTTTATGTTCAGCCTTTAAGAAAGGTTTTTCCAAAACTTTCCTTTATATCTAATATCTCCCTGCAGCAGTCAAAGCCTCAAGGAAAAAATGTGCATGATCAAGAAGTTCCTGTGGGTCAGTGAAGAATAATGATAGTGAGATGGACAAACAATGCAGCAACAGGAATTAGGTGTCTTAAGATACTCTGCTGTCCCTTTGTGACATTGGAGCTAAACTACTGAAGGTAGATATGAAATGTATTATGTAAGTAGCTTTGATCACCACATGTGGTGTATTTAGTTTTCAAGTTACCAGATCTTGTAAGAAGCTAAAACTACCCACTGGCTTTATTTGTAATCCTTGTATAGAACTGAAATTCTTATTTCTGTGCCTCCTCCCTGCAAACTGGTTATAGTAACTTTTGAATAAAGGAGTGAAGAATTTAAAATTCTCCTTTTGGATAACAGCTTCTATTTTGTTATTCTGTAGAGTAGCAGCATTCACTTAATGGCTATTTAAGTTACACCTTCACAGCTAGACTACTATTGAGTCTCGTGTATAAACACAACCTGGAAAAGTATATTCATTTGGAGAGAGTAGTAGTTAATCTAAGAAATAAAATACAAAGCGCACTTCAGCAAAGTTTTTTCCCTCTCTTAAAGGTTTTCTTTTTTTTTTTTTTTTTTTTTTTTTTTTTTTTTTTTTTTTTTTTTTTTTTTTTTTTGTGAAGATGAAAGCCTACAAAGGTCCAACATTTTTGTGTTTAGCATTGCTTCCTCAAAAATCTTCCCTGCTCCATCCAGCCCCAACAAAGCTAGCCTGAAATACAGCAAAGGACTTGCAGCTATATATGGTTTATTTGCATCTTACATAAGTGATTCACATTCCTATTTCCCCATAACCACTTTAGAATGCTGTCCTGGTCTTCTCATGCAAAGGTGAAGATGGCAGCAGTTGTGTACGCCTGTGCTTGCATGGCGTGTTAGGTTTCCTTTGTCTCTGGAAGAGAGGCTTTTACTGCAGCAGCTGAAGGCTCCTCTTCCAGGAGAGGCACTCAGAGGCGGTGAATGTTTCTTAGGCTTAATTTTGATTTAGCTGTGGTTTGGTGGCAGCCTTGAGCCAAACTAAGTGTGCATTAGCTTTTGAAGATATGGTTTTGTCTGTCCCCACCCAGTCCTGCTGCTCTTGCCCTCTGAGCTGTACAGGAGCAGTTCTGCATCTAAACTAATTTGACATAAACACAAAACTGGTTTTTACCCAGAACAGTTTAATTAATCCAAATTAATTTCTTTTGTGAGCTCTGTTTTTGCCAGAAGTGGTGAGAGGCAGTGGTTCTGGGTAAGGGAAAGTGTTGCCCATAGCATTTATGGAGTGGTCATGCTGCTGTGGTATATCGGGAGTTGAGTCCTGTTCTTTGCTTGCAACCACTAGAGGAAGAACTTCAGTCCCAAATTCTATTCCTAAGCAATAATGCAGTAGAATTGGACAATAAATGTCCTTGGGAAAATAAGACCATCTTTCACTCCTTTGACTGTGCTGCTTTGTTGAGCTGGGCTTTCTTTGCTGTAGTAGCTCAGAGGTTTCGGGAATTTTTTTGCCATTTCACAGTCTAATTTTTGCCACTATCCTCTAATCAAGGAAATTCCGTTTGTTTCTTGGAAGGCAGGGAATATGTGAATGATTTATATAATAACTTAGAAATTGTGATTGAATGTGTGGTAAGACCTGTCCTATACCATTCACGTACCTTGCTCTTGTATCCAGTTTGATTGGATGTTCCATCTGTTCCCCCAGAAGAAGGTACCTGCTGGCATTGCCTCTCATCCTGCCCTGCAGGTCTGGCTCTTAAAGGAGGTTTTAGAATTACATTTTAGGACAGGTATGTGGGCATTTTTTAAATGTACTGCTTCATCCAAATGTAGTTTGGAAACCAAGAAGCTGTATTTCATGAAGTCAAAAATATTGCAGGAGACTTGTTTTTCACCTCTTTGGACCAAAATATTTTTTTTGAGAAGTATTATGCTGCAGCAGAAAGGGCTTTGTAGCTATGCTGATTAGCTGTGCTACTTCAAAGTTTAGAAAACTTGATGATTAGTAACACATAGGGGAGGAAAACCTGATAATTGCAGCAGTTGGAACTTCAGCTTTTCTTCATTAAAACTAATGAGGATATGAATAATTCTACAGTTTGGAGGTCTGAAAAGCGGTACAAGACCTGGAAGTAGAGACTGTGGGCAGACTGAAAAGCCTGTTCTTGTGCTGTGATACTTAATTGATCAGCGACTGTTTCAAAAATCCAAACTTGGACATTCTTGTCAGCAGGCACTGGGAGAGTTATGTCAAAAGTTCAGAATGCTCTGGATCATTATAAACGTTGGCCATCAGGTGTTTGTGGGCTTCCTGCTTTTCTGCTTTAATTAACCGTATTCTGGTAGTAGAACTGAGCTTGGAAGTTAATGTGCACAAATACTGTAGCAGACCTACCTGGCTGGTAACCTCAGAGTAGAAGAGGAAAGTTGAGGATGACCGTGTCCAGCTTCCTGGTGGGTAAAGCATGGCACACCATTTAGACCTACGTGTACACCAATATCCCTCTACTAATACAGATAAAAACATGTGGTGTAACACAGCTGGAAATTCAGGTGACAGGTGATGCCTTCTGGCTTATTTATTACTTCAAAAGTGAAATTTTGAAATTGTCCCAATTGCTTAAAGCACATGAGTAAATACTTGCAGCTATTCCTTTTGCTGTTGGCTGTCTACTTAGTAACACTGGCCACTCTGTGGAGGATAGCTAAAAATATAAACATAGTTCAAATAACTTCAAGTCATATAGGATAGAATTGAGGAAGAATAACAAACAGTGCTTGAAGTATTTTTATCTTGTGTTAACGTTTGATTGCATTATAAACAGTGGGTGTTACTGGGACTTCCAGTACTTGGCTTTTTCCCCAGTATGTTCCTAATTCTTAGGGAAGGAAAAAAACCCAAACCCAGACTTGTACTGTGAACACATTATAAACACTATCTTAGTTGCCTGTTTAATTTTTCTGCGGCAGCGTTCCAAGTAGTAGAAAATAGTTTCATCCAGTTAATGGAAAGCACATTATCGGCTGAATCTGATGCAGAGAAAATTGAACTATCTGTTAAAACGGAGGAATTGCTTATTTCTAGTACATTATTCTCTAAGTGCAGACATTTGTAAAGATAATTCCTAGACTGCTTATGTCCCAAGAAAAAACAAAGCATCTTTTAGCCCACTGGGGTATTTATGTGCTGTTGCTTTTTGCTCTTAATTGTTGGAACTGGTTGTTATCGTTCCCATCTGACCTAAGAATTTACTGCATTTTCCCTGGGACATTAGGACCAAGATGCAGTACTTGACCTTGTGTGGAGAGGGTAGTGAATGAAATATCCTTACTATTTAGGGATGAGAGCAGATCCTTTCTTTGTCTCTTAGTTCTTGTGTTAGGCAGAGACACCTAAGGTTTTTATCATGAGGGATAAGGTGGGATTTGAAAAGTGATTGACATAAGTGTCAACAGAATCAGATCTAGGAAAGCCACAGTATAATGAAACAGGATACTATTAACTGCCAGTCAATTCTGAGAATTTACCAAAAAGATATTTGAAGTAATAGATGAAAAAATCATATACTTAAGGTGAAGGAGAGAGTAAACCATCTCCTGACCCTCTTAAATAAGCAAACAAAAAGCTACTGAAGACTCCCCAAACATAGGAATGAAGAACCCCCATCAAAACCAACTGACCAAGAAAAAAAAAAAAAGCCAGACAGCCTTTTTATTTGTCCATACCTAGAAATCGGTGTGTGGACTGATAGCATACCGTTAACTTCCTCACTGTCCTGTCTCCCCAAATTCTGTTCTCCAGAAAGTGAGAGAAAAAGCCAAACCAAAAACAAAGAGCCTTGAGCAAAACCCCCAAACCACTACGGCATTATGGAATAGCAGCAGCAGCATTTGTTTAGCTGGACTAGGGAACAGTGGTTTGCAGACTGGGTGATTTCAGTGTTTTCTATCTCTTCATCATCATCTTACAACCCCAAGACCTTGTTTTGCAGTTTCTGCCTGCCCCTCTCCCTCCAGTATTTTGTTCACTGTGCAAATTACTGGGGAATTCCTGATTTATGGTTTGGAAAAGGGTATGTTAATCCAGGCAAAGGACTGGCTACAATCACTTTTTAAAATGGGTTACTTTACTTTCCTGTTTGGATGTGCCCAGCATGAGCTTTTTCATTGTTGATTCTTTTTTGATAAGCAAGCATTGTCTAAATGTTTGTTCTGAGAAAACAGGTGTTAATGTCATCAGCTGTGAACTTTTGGAGAAGCTAAATGGCTGAAACTCAGATCACTCAGGTCACTCTAACCTGCAGTCGTTTTCCATTTCTTTCTTCATTCTGATTGCATTTACATACAGGCTTACACCTACACATTTTAGTGTGACATTCAGAACTGCATGTGTTATACTTGTGTTTATCTTACTAATTGTATAAATGATATTCATTGCATCAGATCCCTGCATTCAGCTCTTCTATACAGCTACAGGCTAAAAGATTAGATGGACTTTATGGTATAAACTAGTAGCTGTAGAAGCTGTAATCTCTGACTGATCTGTTAGCATTGCTAAATCCCTTTAAATCATGTTTTCCAGAGAACTTCCAAATGTGCAAAGCATATTCCTTATTCCTGTTAACTTTTCCCCATTAATTCCCGTTTCCAGCTGCTGTCTTGCCAGGAAAAATAGATACAGGACAGTTGGTTGGATGAGCATATTGCAGACAAGACCATCTCTTTAATGAAGTCTAACACAAAGTCTGAGAGGCTCTGTCAGAGTGGCAAACAACTGCTTATCCAAGCTGAGATTGCTTTATTTTGGCAATCTCCTCTAAAACCTGGCAAAGTACTGGAGCACATAAGGAACTTCTTAAAAAATATATATATTATTTATTATTTTCTCTTCACAAACAACAGATTTATTAAACCTTGTCACATGTTCTTTGTAGAAGATTGTAGGTGTAGAGTGGAATGAATTGCAAGTGCAGTTTTTGAGAATGTTTGAAATAATAAATTGGAGAGTGTTTGTAATAATAAAATTTACTGCGAGTGGAAAAGATCAGCCACAAATACAGCATTCAGAGCTGTGGGTCTTCCATACTGTAACTGTGCTTGGGTTAGGCTGAGTCCTGCCCCTGGACATTGTCTTTGCATTGTCACCTTGTCTGCAGAGGAATTCTGTCCTTCCCTTGCTGCCTCCCTGGCCGGGGTATGGGCAGCCGAGGATACCAAGGGAGGGTTTCCAGCCGTTGCTAGGCAGCACACAGTGGGACCTGGGCTTAGTGGCATGGTAGTGAGTGATGAGCAGTGCTAAAATGAGTGGCAAGGTTCTGTCATCTTGCACATCTAAGGGCAGAGTACAGATTCCGCTTGGAGGACACTGCTCCATCATTTTAAGTCTTTCAACTACGTCAGCTCTGCTGCTGATTATGTGATCAATCCCCTTGAGAAAAGTGTATGTTGAGTCTGGCAAGGCTTGTGCTGTTGCTTTGTGTGTTTATGGATGTCTTGGGCCACCATTTTTTTTTTCTCTAGCAGATTGCTGCTCCCATGTTCTCTCCCCATGCTTTTGTAACCTGGTGTGTGGCATTTGAATGCTAGTGGAATCATAAATCTTGTCCCTTTCGCTCATTAGCTAACAGTGTTAGTGATTATGTAGTACTTCTGGCAGACTCATGGTGCATCATATTTTAAAATGGTTTCGTACATGTAGTGTATCCAAAAAGAAAATTCTGTGAAAGAAGGCTTGAAAAGCCAGTTATGCAATAGAATATTAATCGTTATGTTGAATGCACTGACATTTTAAGCAATTAATCATTTTCCGGAGAAGGAAGAACTGTCACATTGGCATCATGTAGCACTTCTTAAAAAATTCTAGTAGCTAGAGTTTTGTTAGCTGGCTAGTACTGAGAAATTTGTCACAAAGTTTTTATAGTGGATCTAAGAGACATGTCTTTGAACTTGTGCAAGAATTACCTTTTCTATTAATTAGGTATTGATGTGGTCTTCCCAGTTGTTAATTGCAAAATGCTCTTTAAACAATTTCTATTAAGTTCAGTTGTTTGTTACTGCGTGCATTGGCTTTCAGCAGTGCAAAATGTAAATAAACTTAACAGATCAACAGTGTGATCGCATACTTAGTGTAATTTAGATATTGTCTTTTGGGGTTTTTTTACTAGATTTTATAGCAAAGCAGCATCTCTTAATTTCTCTTATCTAGATAAACTTCAGTGTTTGGAGAAGGATATTCTGTCTGCAGTGACTTTTAGTGTAATTACATATTGTTTTGATTTTGTGCTATATATTTCAGTTGAAAGCCTCTGCTCCAGCTAAAGCTTGGACTGAATAAGCTGATCTAAAGGAGATTTTTGGATGACACATGAATAGATTATTTGTCTTTGAAAAATGCAGAGACCTGGAGAAAAAAATCTAAGGTGAATTGAAATACTGTTTCCTAGATTTGATACTGTTTGAACATGGAATCAGCTGAGCCATGTGTGTGATGCCTTTGGATAATGGCTGTGGATTATTCTGGACAGTTGCTTGTGCTATGCATTGTGCCTCAGCACATGCTTCTCTCCCCAAAGATTTTAAGTACACTGTTTTTGAATGCATGTTGTGGATTCTTATGTTCTAGAGCAAATTGTAAATTTGAAAGAAGTGGTGCAGCAGGACTTCCAGAGTGTTTAAGGACTGTTATAACTTGAGGGACTTTGTGTTAGTAAAGGCCTTTGGAAGTGTTTTTGATGGTGAAGGAAGAAAGGAGGAAGACAGATTAGAACAAAATGAGTTTCTACTGTCTAAATGATACATGGCTAAAGAGCAGGCTTCCAAGTGCTCTAGCTCCTGATTCCCAGTAATTTAAGCCTAATTATTTAAGTGTTAAACAGCTTGTTAAGGTGTTCTTTCTCTTTTCTACAGTGTTGAGGCAACTTTAAAGGATTGTATACCTTATATGTACAAGACTATATGGCATGTGTATTTTAATTGTGGGAAAACAAGTAAGTAAATTGGCAAGACTTGTGGAGTTCCAGGTACAAATAACATTTGGACTTTCACAGGCTTGGTTCCATATGAAATCTAATGTGTGGATAAGTTGCCTTCAAGTCTCATGCTCAGCAAACCTTATTTAAAAGTATTGGGCTTTCCCTTTAAGCTTGGATATAGTCTTGTCTCTTCCTCTTTTTCTTATTCCTTTCCTGGAAAGAAAAAGAGTGCTGTTGAATGATCCTAAAATCAGTTTTTAGGTCTTACTGGTCTTCGCTTTCTGAATGATGGATGCCTTTGGACTTTGGTTGGAGCAAAACTAAGTGACTAAAAAAATAGTATTTGAACGCTTTTGTGAATACACAGTCTTGATCTGTTTTGTAAAAGTCTGTGCATCCCTCAGCCCTTCTGTTGTATTCCTGTTCCAGGCTCCTTGTGGGCTCTGAACTGATTATTGATGTGGATGGGGACAAACTGAACTAGGGCTTTTCTTACTTAATCTCAAGCATGGTGTCTGTGTTTTGTTTCTTGGAGAAGGGAAAAGGACAGAAAGAGATGATTCAGTTGTAAAACTCCTTTCAGTTTTACAGTGTCCTTAAGCATGTAAGTGAACAATTTTGAGTGTGTTTTGTGATTTTCTTTAAAAATCTGATGAATAATAAATTAAGTGTTTAAGAAGCTAAATTTTCATTTGTTATCCACTTGATGTCAATGACAGGAGCAATCCAGTACAGAGATTTTGCTTTTTAAAACACTGTTTTGCAGCCTACTTAGAAGTGATTTTCCTACATGTGGGAAATAGTGAAGTAATTAAACACATTTGGGTCTATGCATAAATTTTCTAAAATTAACTGTCTCTTTCACACTAATCTTTCTTGTCTTTAATTGGGTTGAAATGTGTGAAAGGGAGAAAGGTTTGATAGGGAACTATTTTTCAGAGAGTAGTTTAACTACAGAGCACATAAAGAAGTTGTTGTATATGCTTGGGACAGGGAGGCAGGAACTTTTTTTTAAAAGGGGAAATATTTTTGTGTTGGTTTCTTCTGCATTGTTTTTTGAGTACATAATCTGCTATTTCCATGCTTTTATACCTCTCACTCCAGTGGAGTAATTCAGCTGTGCTGCAGTTAGGAGCAAAATATCCTCTCACCTGAAGAATTAAAAATCCTTAATCATCCAGTTGTGGTTATCACTCATCACATCATTATAAATACACTTAATTACTTTTCCTATTTCTCTTTCTGTTTCCTCAGCAGTTTGCCAACCTATTTGCTAACAGCAGTGCTGACTAACCTCTTCAGGCTTCAAACAGGTCTCATTAGTAAACTAATGCATCACCCACATGCACAAAAACTGAGAAATCATTCTGAAAGGTGCCCAACAGAGGGATACAGAATTTCAGGGAGAAATGGAGATGTCATTGAAACAGAGGTCACATTTAGGTGTGTATCATGCTGTAGCATGGTTGGTGTAAAATAGTGGAATAAACAGTTGAAATACTGTGATTGTAGCTGTGACTCTCTTTTCGGGTCTATTTACAGCTAAGTTCTTATCCCCTCTGTTCTCAATGGAGCTGTTTCCTGTTTGGAAATTCTTTTCCAATACTGAGTAGGAATCTAACTTATTTCAGGTGTATGTATACATATTTTAACCCTGAAGCAAATGCTTTTGCACTAGGGAACTTTTACCTTCAACTCCATCATCTTTGTTTTCAAAGTGTGTTTGCTGTTATAATAAACTCATTTTTTCAGTTAACTGGAATTTATGAAGCATATTTTGGGATCAGCATTCAGTCTTTCACCTGCTATAACAAATCTGAGACACATGGTTATGCGTTTTGTATTCAACTTTTCACTTCCGAGTAAGTGATTAATCTTTCTCCTTGTCATGTTTTGTGTCACAGTAGCACTGTCATTTTCTCCCTCTGACAGCCTGATACTGTTTAAACATCAGTCTAATTTTGCACATAAGCCAGTTTAAGAGAAGGGAAAAAAAAATCACGTGAGGCATGTCACAACTTATTTTCAGAAGCAGCAGGCTTGCAGAAGGCACAACTTGCTCTGTTCAGTGTTGATTTCTACTGACAGCAGGCTGTGGTGTTAAGCACATATAACAAGAAAAATCAGTATTTCAGACAACAGAAGTATGGAGAGTACATATCTACTGTGCAATGAAAAGGCAAAGCTTGTTGGAGGGAGGGAGAAGGTGGTGGAGCCCATATATGACTGATCTGTACTGGTATCTCTATCTTTTTAGGGAAAACGTCTGCTTTATGCCATGTGTTTTAAGAACTACAGTTTCCTTAATATACTGTACATCCTGATACAATCCTTGCCCCCTAGCCTTCAGCATCTGAGTCTTCACCTTGAGAATGATGTTTAAATATGCTGACTTCACCCTTCTGTTTTGCAAGTTCACAATAAGTCAGATGGAGGTCATGTCAAAAATAGAAGTAAGTGATGAGTTAGGAATGGCTTCTGTCTCCCTTCCATGTATGAAATCTTGTGTGCCATTCCTTACTTTATCATCTGAGGTGTATTTGTGTGGCATTTTCTTCTGGTTTTGCCCTCCAAGAATCAGGATTTTATGACAAAGTGAGAAAATCCTGCTGTTTTGTTTCTTTATAAACGAGTTGTGTGAGAATCTAGAAGCAACATGTGTACTGGGTCGAAAGCATAGCTTTTGTTGAACTTTAACAGCAGTTCCCATATATAACGGTGTATATCAGCATTCTAGTGATGTGTGGACATGCCTGGAAGAATAGCTAACCAATATGTATGGTTGTAATGCTATCCTAACGAGAGACCTGTTAAAGAAATACCACTGTGTCTAGATACTTCTAACAGAACAAGAGAAGACAGAAAACTTTTGTCAAGGTAACATGTTAAATGTAATTATTCTGTATATTTTTTAGCTTCTCACTGACCTTTAATGCAAACCCCCCTGTATTTACCAGATTATAGTGATGTTGAAGTTATGCAGGTCTTCTAGAATAGAGTTGACAGTCTGTGAAATGTGTTGATAGCTCAAGGTTTTAATAGTCTGGTCTTTTCCATTTCCCTTCAAGTATCCTGAACCACCCATGTACCTCGGTATTGAGAATGAACAATTCAGGAAATGCTGGTCTGTAAAAACATCTTCAGGTTATATTTATTTGTTAGACTCCTTACTTTCACCATAGGCTTGAAATTCTAATTTTTCTTTTTTATTTGCTCCTCAAGTTTTGAAAGTTTAGAGTTGCAACGGAAAGCTACAATCTAGGAAACTTTTGAAGAGTTTATCATTATCAGAAATAGAGTTTCCAGTTGTATTTTCTGTGTGATCTCTCTTCAAGCACAGACAAGACAAAGAAGTCATGCTAATAAAGGAAGGAAAAGAATTAATTCTTCATGCTTCCAGTTTTTCAAATGCTTTGTAGGATAGGTGTAGAAAACTTGATGTAGGTTGGAGGGTATTTGCAAAAAAAAAAAAAAAAAAAAAGCTATGGT
>VZUI01035057.1:0-48277 GCA_013401135.1 Cettia cetti | reverse complement strand
ATTATTATTATTATTATTAATAATAATAATAATAATAATAATAATAATAATAATAATAATAATAATAATAATAATAACTACTCTGTCAGGGGAGCAGTCAGAATGGACTGGCTCCTGTATGCTCTGCTGCCCTCCAAAGGATGGGAACGTTGCACTCCTGTTCCTTCACATTATTGAGATGTCTCTACATCAGCTACAGCTGAGTGCAAGGTTATTTATTTAATATTCTGTGTGTGGCATAGTCTGGAAACAGAACACCTGTGACAGACTTGAAAAGACACCCCTGTCAGGTATTTCCAAAGCCATCACCAACAAGAATGCTGCCCATGAAATGCTGCCATGGTTCGCTATCTGGCTGTTCAGCCCATCAAATCCCCGTGTATTGGTGTGATTTTATTCACTAATCCAACGTGTGCTGGCAACCAGCATCCAGAGCCCAGCACAGCCATCACTCTGCAGGGACTGCTGCCAAACACGGCACAGGAGGCCAGGTTCCAGCACATCCACCTTCCCACCCAGGGATGCTCCAACACGGCTCCAAGATGTGCCATGAGGCAGAGCCAGCACAGACCGTGGGGTTTCTAGCCATGGGACAGGAGCACCAATGTGATGGGCAGCAGCTCATCAGTGGGAGTGGGGCTGTTCAGCCTGGAGGAGGCTCAGGGGTGAGTGACCTTTCCATTCTCTACAACTCCCCGACAGGAGCCAGGGGAGGCTGGGACTCTTCTCCCAAGCAAACAACGGCAGGATGGGAGAACACAGTCTTAAGCTGTGCCAGGGGTGGGTTAGGTTGGGTATTAGCAAAAATTTCTTCACAGAATGTGTGATTACATATTGGAATGAACTGCTTAGGAAAGTGGTGGAGCCACCCTGGAAGTGTGTAAGGAAAGCCTGGAAATGGCCCTTGGTGCCGTGGTCCAGTAGACATGGTGGTGTTCGATGTTGGACCTGCTGATCTCAGGGGTCTTTTCCAACCTAAATGGCTCAGTGATTCTGCCGACCTGTGTGCACAGGGAGAAAAAACAGAATTAAACCCTTCAGCTGTTAGGTCACCAAAGGAAACACGGCTGGCAATGAGAAGTGTCAGCGCCCAGCCTGAGCTGGACAGGAACAGCCGTGAGGCGCCTCGCAGTCAGAGCGCTCAATGACTTTTCCTCCATGCTGGCGGGAGGCCTCAGGACCCCTTGCAAAAGGCAAAAAAAAAGGGAGAAAACAGCGGCGGGCGAAGCGCAGAGCCGGGCAGGGGAAGCGCCCGGGGCCCGCGGGGCGGAGCCGCGCTCTGAGGGGCCGCGGGCACGGGGGCACCCGGGGGCGCCCCCAAGGGCGCAGCGCGCGGGCGGGGCCGCGGCCGTTGCGCTCCGCGCAGCCCGTCAGTCACATGAGCCGCCGCCCTCCTTCCCCGGCACCCCTCGGCCGCGAATGGCACGGCCCGGATGCGCTTGTACGCAAGGAGGGTGCGGGCGAACCATTGAGCGGGGGCGGGGGAACCCGGCAGCCGCCGGCCGGGAACACCCCTTCGCCGGGGCGCTGCGGCGGCGGGGAGCGGACGTGACAGCGGCGCGGCCGGCGGCGGAGGGCGATGGGGGTCCCGCGGGGACAGGAGCGCCAGGCCCCGCAGGAGGTACCGGAGCCGCGTCTCTCCCAGCCCCCCGGCCCCCGGGCGCTGCCGAGGCGCGGCCGCTGTTCCTCCGGCCCCGCTGCACCGGCGTCCACGGGATCCCCGCCTGCTCCATCCCCTCGTTCCCGGCCCTCGCCGGGAGCGCGGGGGTCGGTGCCACGCAGCGGGCGGGGCGCGGGGAGGCCTGCGGGGCTCCCGGCAGCGCTGTGCGGGTCACCTTCGGTGCACCATCGCCTTCCCGTGTCCCCTCTGCGAGCCTGGCTCGCCGGGTTCCAGTGGGAGGGAGCGGGGAGGAGGAGGCTGCCCGAAGGATTGGAGGTGGGAAGGGCGTGCAGGAGGGTCCCTGAGCCCCTCGGGGCGGACCTGGAGCCCTGTTGCCGTCTCTCCGGCCTAGGGCCGAGGTGTTCGGGAGCTCTGTGGCTCTAGGAAATCACGTGTATCCCCGAGCTGTGGGGTTTCATCCTGTAAGGTGGGGACAAAAGCCCTAGGACGGGCTGGCTGTGCTGGTGAGGCTTCGGAGCACTGTCCGGGCTGCCCGTCACAGTTCACTTTTGTTACTGTTTTGCTTTGAAATTGCACTGCCCAAAAAGTGGATTTCTATGTGAGTGTCTCCTCCTGTTTTTTGTAGAAGAATTAGAGAAGCGTGTCCTGGTTTTAGCTGGGATAGAGGTTAAATTGAGGTGTGTGATTTTATGAACCCTGAAATTGAAAGAAATGTGTGAAGTGGAATAAATTAACTGACTGATGGCAATAGGACAATCTCAGTAGCTGGAGGCAAGCAGTGGAGCAGGAATTTGAACAGCAGAAGCAGATTAAAGTATTTAACTGGGTGAAAATATGTGAAGTTAAATCCATGTGGAAATGGGTTACCTGTTTCTTTAATGTCTTTCAAATTAACAACCAAGTTACTAAAGGAAGGCAGGTTTTGCCTGATACGTGGTCTCTGCCAAGGTTAGGCTCGGAAGATGCTCATTCTTCAAATGAATGAGAAAAGCTGAATTAGGGTTTTGTTGTTTGTTTGTCAGGTTGAAACAAGAGAAGATGAGGAACAAAACATCAAGTTGACTGAAATCTTGGAACTGTTGGTGGCTGCTGGGTATTTTCGAGCAAGAATCAAGGGGTTATCACCCTTTGACAAGGTGAGGCCAGTACAATATTTTTAAACCCATCTTTTATGTATAAGAGGCTTATATGTTTTGCCAGTTGGCTCAGCAATTCTAAGTGACTTTATAAAAGACAGTTGCAACCTATGAGGCTTCCCTATGTGAATAATTCTCCAAATGACCTAGTTTCAGACAGACAGGACCTTCTCAGTCTTGAAAGACAATTTTGTGCAGCAAGGCCTGTTTTAGAGGAGACAATTGGATGCAAACTAGCTGCTGTTTGCTTTTTTGTGCCTGCTCTGGCCTGTGCTAGAGTTGTGTACAGGGGATTTTCCTCTCTCTCCCAACAGCAGTTAGAATAGCTAGTCTTTGGATGCTTGGAGTCTTTGGACACTTGGAGATAGCATGGCAATTTTAAAAACAACATTGATGAAAAATGAGGAAGTGTCTGTGTAACAATGGAACAGTTTGCCTGGTGAGATTATTTTGGTGCTGTTTTTACATATCTTTAGAGTGTCATATTTGTTAACCTTTCATTGTCCTAGACAGGAAGTGTGTGATACTAACAGTGAGCAAAGTTCAGGTTGAAGAGAGATTTCTGAATTGCTTTAATGCTGACTCTGTGAGACATTCCTGAACCAAGGTTTGAAAACACAGAACTGCAGCAGCCTTGAAATGGATTCTTCTGTTTCCTGCTCTTATCTTTGATCAGAACACAGCCTCACTTTGCAATGCAATTTTATTTTATTCAAACTCCTTGGTATTGCTAACAGTCACTGCTCAGGAGTCTGTGCTCAGGAAGACTTTCAAGGAGACTGCCTTGGGATGTAACATTGTTGCATTTATGTGTAGAAATCACTTATGGTTACTTAAATGCAATTGCAAAGTTACCATTTCATGACCCAACCTCAGCGAAATGAGCCTTGCTGCTGAAAATGATCACACTGCTAATGCGAAAGGGACGTGTAGGTTATCAGCTCCACAGGGGAGTGTGAGAGGAGTAATGTGTCAGAAAACTTGTTAGAAACCACTGTTCCTAATTTGCTGCATGATGTTGGCAAGTTACTCCACATTTTAATCCCCTTCTCTCTTCTTTGCCTTTGCATACATTTAGGTTATCTTGCACGTGTTTATGGAAGGTTGTCTTTAAATATTTATGTAAAGGTGATGAAATGGCTCAGGAGTTTAAATGTGCCTCTGTCAGAATAAGGCCTGAAATAGAGATTTCTGCAGAGCTGGGGATTTCCAGTGCTGTGCTGATACTGTGTCTAACACTTTGTGTTGCATGTGTCAGCAAGCAAGAAATAATAGTAGCAAAGATGTATATAAAAAGGTAAATATAAGACTGCAGTAATTATAGTCCTTGATAAAATTTTGATATTGTCACTTTTTAGAGGTCATGACATTTAAGATACTGTTGTGTTTTATCCATTTTTTTTTGTTTGTTTTTTTCAATCTGAGAGCTGTTTCAAAACTAATGCATAAACCTAAGAGAAGAATTTAGATTGTCAATAACTGCTGAGTTGGTTTCTGTCTTCTTGTACATGTGTATTGTGTGCAGGATTGTATGAAGTTGGTATGGTTATGTTACCTGAGTCTCTCTTAGAGCAGAAGGGATAGTGAGATTACTGAGATGTAGTTTCTAAAATAAATAAAGGCTTGAAGATGTATTTGGGTTTAACTCTTCAGTTGAAAATGGCCCTGACCATGCTGTTGCTCCTTTGCCAGGTGGTGGGAGGCATGACGTGGTGTATCACCACCTGCAGCTTTGATATCGACGTGGATTTATTATTTCAGGAAAACTCAACTATTGGTCAAAAAATGTAAGTTGATTAAATGGAAGTAGGAGATTTTTCTTCTTAGAAAATAAAAAGTGGATGGGGAGGGGGAAGTTACTTGCTATGTTTCTAAGAAAGAGTTTTAGTTCAAATTTCCTGCTTTTGAGGACTGCCTGTTTACAAAACGTTGCACAGGTTCCTGGGTTTCTTAGACTGCAGTTCCACAAATTCTAAATCCAGAAAGAAGCTTATTTTAAAAAAGGCAGGGCTATTCCCTTTGGCCTGCCATGTTCTTATATCCCTACTAGGCACTGAAAACATTTATGTGGCTCCACACTGAACTGAACAGGGAACTGATTCAAATTAAAACCAAAAGCACCCCCCCCCCAAAAAAAAAAAAAAAAAACCAAAAGAAAAAAAAAGAGAATAGTTTTAACATGAATGAATTGCTGGATCCAGTTCTCTGTGCAGCTGCACAGATGCTTGTGCTGGCACAAGGGGATGATGCAGAGGCCAAAGCAAAGGGCAGAGGGAGACCACGCTGCTGGAAGCTGGAGTGCAACATTAGAAGACCTTCCCTGAGTTCCCTGTGTCTGCAGTTCTGCTGTGTAAATAACCTCTGACTCCCTTTTATGGTTCTGGGTTGGAATTTTAGGCATCAGCAAACAGAATTTAAAGCATGTCATTGTTGCCAAAATAGTTACCTGCCCCATACTGAGGAGGAGGATTTCCTTCCTCTCGGTGACCCAATGAGAACATTTTGTTTTGATTCATTTCTTATGCATGGAATTTGCTCATAAACCAGCTAATTCCTCTACCAGGGAGGTTATAGATATTGTTTATGCTGGGAAAGGGAACACATTCTAAACTCATAGTTTCTTTATGTGTAGCTGTGATGAAAGAGCCATAATTAAAGTTTGCAGGAAATAAGATTAACCTGACAAGTTACAGTGGTATAAAGAGACTTATTTACTCAGTATAGTTAAAGGGAACATCTTTCTGTGTTTTCTTGAAAGTCACAGAGCATTGGCAAGGCTTTCCAAAATAAATATTTGTGGCTATTGCAATTGCACTTGGAGACACTCAAATCATCATCAGATAACTAACTACATAAAGCACTGCTGAGTGCAAAGAATTAACTGGAGACTACAAATGAAAATGGCGGTGGTAGTTTTTTAATCTTTGTTTTCCTTAAGAACAACAGGGTAGGAAATAGTTAAATTGTTCTCAAAATGTTCTGTTATTTTTCCAGCTGACTGGATGCAAAACTGGCAAAACAAAAACCAGGCTGCTCTCCCAAAACAGCAACAAATGATTTATTTGTAAATCTAAATTGTTCAGAATCATAGGAGCATAGGCTGTTTTGATGTCCATGTAATGTTTGTGTTGGTAGAGGCTCAGGGCTTCTGTGGTGTTTTCAAGATAAAGAAAAGTTAAACTGTGTTTTCTCAGTATTATTCCAAAGTGATAGCGTTACACCGTTGGGATGGTGTCCTGTTATTTTATTGCTGGGCTGAAATAAACATGGAAACATACACTAGGAGAGGATCTTGCATCTATTGGATAAATAGCTTTTGTTTTATTTGCATTTGCTTTGATTGTGCTACACTTCCCTTTAGGAAGTAAAACATTTCAGGCTCTATTCCCAGATTTTGGTCACTGTCCCATATCTCTTGATCCCCTTTTGTTCTTCCAGGATCTTAGTTGTCCATTTGGACAGTACTAAATGTCACTGAGGTCAGTACTGGACCAGTTAGGTGGGGTTTTTTTTTCCTTCATGGGAAAATAACTTTGGTTTTCCAAGTAGTTTTCATCCTCAGTGGTTACAACTGCTTTAAAAAATTCTTGCCAACATTGACAGCAAAAAAAAAAAAAAAAAAAAAAATTCTTGCCCTAAAATTAGGTATTCAGTGGAAACAGGCTGAATTTCTTGCAGATGGATCCCTTGTGGCAGGGTAATCCTTTCTCTTAACCAGCTCTTACTGAGTCTAGAATGAGATTGCTGCTAGCAAATTCAGTTTTAGTCACTTGAAAAGAATGTGAAATGTACTGTGTATTCAGCTTTTGAGTACAGTATATATTTAAATTCATAAAGTTTCAGGAGTAATATCAAGATATATTTTGAGAGTTCTGCTAAATAATATTTTAAGTCCTAACATTTGATTCTGGAGTTTCTTGGAGTGCACATCTCTTACTTAATGTAACTGTTCTTAAAGCTACTGGCTCTTCATGTTGAGTGTACACTATAACATGCAAAGGTGTTTGTAGGTGTATTTTATGTGGATATTTTATCTGTCCAGACATGCAGATCTTGAAGTTTTCTGTAACAGTTAAATGAATTTCCAATGTAGAAGCTTAATCATTGGATTAATCACCTCTTCAGAGACTGATGATATAAATAGCGCCTGTAAAAGCTGTTTTGTAAATGAGTTTGATTGCTTTGCATTATGTATAGTGGAAGTCACTAGAGGGATTCTTGGAACTACTGTGTTTGCAAAAATAATCTGTAATTTACGAAAGAAAATTGTAGCATATATACATCTGTCTTTTTGTTTTTATAATAGTGCCTTAACTGAAAAAATCGTGTCAGTATTACCAAAAATGAAGTGTCCACATCGTTTGGAACCACATCAGATCCAGGGACTGGATTTCATTCACATATTTCCTGTTGTACAGGTAATAATTTCATGGTGTGTTGATACTTTGCTGAAAAAGGCCATAAAATTTGCATAAAAAATAGAAAAAAGCTTTGAATTGTTGTTTGGCTCTTTATTTAACTTCAGAATAGATGAGCACAGAGAAGTAGTTTGAATTAATGTTTTCAAAGAATGAAGTGACATCATGGATGATAGAATTTTTAAGTATTGTTTGATCCAGATTTAGAAAGTAAACAAAACAAACTGAATTCTTTGCAATGGAGTCAGATTGTGCCTGCTGTGAAATGCCTGCTTAAAGAAACCAAAGTTTAATCTTGCTGTGGAATCTGATAGCCTGCTTTGGCAGGCTAGGAAATAGAACAAATACCTTACAGTGTTTAAGCTTATGGAGTAAGCTATGCAGATAGACCTTGAATCAGAAGGATGTGAATAAAGCAAAAGCCACTGGGGTCATTTCTTGAAGCATGAAAGAAATTATTTCTTATCACATAAAAACTATGCTCTGACAAGTGATCCTCTCATTGTGTATTTGTTGAGCACCACTAACCCATCATGTGCCTTGTTCTCAAGTTTATTAAGATTTAAGCTAACACTTGATGTGTTCCAGTTACATGTGGTATTTTGAGAATCCTTGGCATGCTGTTATCAGTTTTTGATTTTCCTTTCATCTACACACAGAAAGGTATGTTTGGCAGATAGGTCAAAGTTAAGTAAGCTTCTTTTCTATTAAATATCTCCTTACCTCATGTCTGTGAAGGAATTTAGCAAGTAAGAATTGAATCTAAATTTCAGTCTGTAAGAAGTGGGGAAAACTTCCTGATGCTCTTTCCCGTTACCTTCTAGTTGGAGGCTCCTGAGGAAAACCACATTTAACTGCACTCCCCACAGAACATTCTGTGGTGTGTGCTACTCTTACACAGCTTTCAGGCTGTGATGATGCTGCTTAAGGTGGAAAGTTTGTATCTTGCTAATGTGAGTTCTTGCTTCTAAACCCTTATGTCCTTTAAAAAAAAAAAAATTTCAACCAAGGTGAGTTTCTTGCCCTGGTCAATCATGGCAATGAATGGTTACATTTATCAAACACTAGGCTTCTTTCATAGGAAATATAATCCTCCTCCTGTAAAAACAATAGCACTAGGTGTTCTCTCTCCTGCTTTATCCCAGTTTGGGATATTGCTACTGGAAAGGAGAAATATTAACTCTAAAGAGGGAGGAAATCTGCTTCTGGGTTTCTCTGAGAGCAGTGTTTCCCAGTATTTGTAGCTGGCCAGTAGGTGGTAGAGCTGACCCATACTTGGTGATGAAGTCTTTTTTGATGGGCTTAATTTTTGATATGTGGAGGATCTTTGTTTAAAAATTGTGGCTTTCTGTCAGGTCCCTGTGAAGTTCTGCCTGCTCCACATAGGGCAGTTTCTTCATTTTGTTCCAGCCAAGACAAACTTTCAAGAAAATTTGTTGGTGTCACCAGAATACTGTGTTCTGAAAAAGACCATGCAAAATATAAAATGCTGACTACAGTATGTAGGAATTATGTATTTGATATTGGCACTTTATTCAATGCCCAATGTTAAACTCAAGATTCCACTTGCTATCTGTAAATCTGAAATCAGTTTCCAAATAATACAAAAGCTTGTTCTTAAGCCTGGCATTGTGTGCCATTAGCTCCTGCACTGTGCAAGAATTTAGATGGATCCTTCCCTACAGGAAGAAATTAGGCTGAGTTGGCTCGCTGCCATAGACTGTAGCAGAACTTAAAAAAAAAAAAAGTCTAACAATATTCCATTGGGCAGAAATGTCATTGTTCTTCCTAATAAATTCTGCATATGATCACAGGCAAAAGTATGTACAGTCTTGTGTTGAGATGTGCCTGGTAATTAATAGTCTTCATTTTCATCTCTTCTTGTCATCATGTTGCCCCTCACTTTCCAGGGGTTCATGGTTATAGCACAGGAAACAGTTGCTGGTTCAAACTTGGATCCCACAATTGATCTCATCTCTTCTGTGACCTCCTGCACAGGCTGTCAACAGCCTGCAAGATTTATCTCCTCCAACATTGTTTAAAATGTACTTCAATATTTTGTGGCTTTTTGTGTGGTCTTATAAATGTCAGAAGAAGTCTTTTTTCTTGCACAGGCATGTGGTTCTTCATGAACACTTCATAGGCTTGAAGATACATCTTTTTATGGAGGAGCTGTAGTCTTTTAAACCAGTGAGTGATCTATAGTAGGAGAATTTCATAGAAGAAACGTGCACAGAAGAGGAAGAAATGTTTATAAAGTAGCAGATGTTTTTAGAAGTTTATAAAGTAGCAAATACTGACACATTTTGTTAGGATTAGGCCAAAGAATTGTCATGTTTACAAATAAATCAAATATTCTTGTTTTCGTGCTTAAAAATATACTTTTAGCTTTTATCATGTACTTAAAAACTAGGCAGTAGTTTGGTGCTTGCTGCTATTTTTCTTTTGTTTTCAGCTGATACAATTTTTTTTTTCAGTGGCTGGTGAAACGTGCAATAGAAACAAGGGAAGAAATGGGAGATTATGTCCGTTCTTACTCTATATCACAGTTTCAAAAAACTCACAGACTGCCTGAGGTAAGATCAAGGCAGTTCTTGTTTCTCTTATAATAAGTCAGATGTCCAGTTGCAGTACCAGCCTCACAGCTCTGAAATCCATACACTTTACCAGAATTGATTTTGCCATCGTTTTATGAATGAGTCCTAAAGGAATCCCCTACAAATTTGTCTGGGAAAAAAAACTGAAACATTATTGTGACAGAAATTTTGTAGATTCTGGTTAACTTTGCCTAATGATTGCCTTAGTTTTTCTGCAGTATTTGGTATTTTTGTGTCATTCTAGCTGTTCAGAAACACCCAGCATGCTGTGGAGAAGCTAATGCAGCTAGTTGAGAATTAATATGCTGTTAATACTTTATAATTTGGGGTTTCTTTCAGAGTGCTGAAAGGCAGCTCTTATCTTCCTGCATCCAAACCCCAACATTTGTTCTTGAAAACTAGATTTGTAAAAAAAATTCATTCGAAAACTGAACTGCTCTTCAGCAATCATATGAAGTTTTCTTGGTAGAGGAGAAGATTGAAGAGCTTGCATATGTGCCTGTAGTGCAAAGCCATCAGTTCTGTTCATACATATCACAAGGCAATTCCATTTTTTACATCTAGCACCCAAGCTTTGTCCCTTAGTAACAGGATTTGAGGTAGATGTCCCTAGTATTGGAATATTATTATTAACTTGGGCTGGTTTTGATTTTTTTTTAAATTATCTTTTATGCTTAGGAAGTAAAAACACTAGAGGAAACTTCTCTTTTCCACATCAAGTCTATCCCAGCTTCATTTCCTAATAGTGTAGTAAAGATTGGAGATGCCAGTAGTGGGCTGAGATTTATTTTGTGTCAGGTACTGCCTAAGCAGGGAGCAGCCAGGCTGCTGATCTGGGCACAGTTTTGATGACTTATGTCCCATCTGAAGGCAGAAGCAAGTACTTTTCTGTGTTACAGCAAATCACTAACATTTCACCAAATCATTGGGCAACTCAGAAACTGTTTGACTGCTTTGTTTCACAGAATCCTTAGAATGTTTGAGGTTTAGTCTCCATTCCTGGTATTTTTAATTACCTCCACTAATGTCTTTCAGGATGATGAGTTCATGCAAAGAAAAGAGAAGGCACTCAAAACAGTTACTGATATCTTTGTAAGTATGTTAGATTTCTTTTTTTTATGGCCAAGTGAGTGGTTTTAGTAATGAAATGGAGGTGGTTAATTTGGTTTTCTGCAGCCAGTCTTGGGTTTTCTCATAAGAAGATCCCAATTAAGTTACATGTTGATCTTCATTCTTGAATGCCAGTATATCAGATTGATAGGTGTGCATTGTATGAGGAGATAAGCCATATGCACTGCCTGCATGGGGTGTGTGGAATCCACTGTCAAACAATTGTCACAGGGTAGGCTGAAGACTATTAAACCCCCAGCAGACTTAAATATGTGTTTGAAGCTATCAGCAATTGTGCTATTTGTCTTGAAGTTAATTAATATGGCGATGATCTCAATTATCTGCATTTCAGAACTTGACTTTTTTACTTCAGTAATTAGCAGTGAAAGTACACACCCTATTTCAGAAATGTTTTTTCTTCAAGTAGCAGATGTTGGTTGGGAAAAGTGGTTTCACCTGTGTTCTCCCTGTTCACATACAAATTCTCTAACTCTTGGATAAACTGTATGTATTTTTTGAAAGCTTGTTCATGAGTGCTTCAGAGAGTGGCACATAAAATGCTTAGGCTCTCTCACTCTCATTCCTGAATTCAGCTGGCTGGACTTGCTGTCCTTGCTTTCTAATTTCTCTCTTTGCTTGGGACCATCAGTTCACTATTTCTGACTCACAGTAGTTCACTACTGGTTTGGGGATTTTTTTGGACCATCTTGATAAATTCTGGGCCAGCATTTGGCAAGAGAGCAGAAATTTGGTTTGCTTTGAATGGGATGTTTCCAAGGCACTTCAATAGAAGGTGAAACCCTGCTCTCCTGAGAAAATCACTGTTTTTTCAGACAGCTCTAACCAGGCACCCTGAGCTCTTCATGCACAGATGGAGGTGCTCAGTGCTGGTGTAAGGAGCCATATGAGAGGTGGTGTAATGGCCAGACAAGTCACCCTACTCTTTTTTGTCAGGTTTTGAGGGAGGTAGTTGTTTTTTTCTGTACAGATGACCTGAGTGCTGCTGAGCCTAATACACATGGTTGAATTACAGCATGTGTTTGTAAAATAACATTGCAATGAAAGTCTCCAGGTGATGACCAAGGTAACTCCTTTGTTAATCTATTTGAATAATTGACCTTGCTTTGGAAATTTCAATTAGAGTCTCTAAAGTGTTGTTCCCCATGATTTGATTGTGTTTTTTAATTATTAGCAGACTTACAATGAGTCATTTATTCCAGCTAGAAACACTTTCCTTTCAAGTGAGACATGTCTTCTGTTTTACTAGTTAGCTCACCCTCTACATAATTTATGCACCTGTACAGCCCTTTACACTGAGAGACCAATGCAAACCTGTGTGAGAAAGCAATTTCCAAATGTATGTTCTGTCAAGTAGCACTTGAAACTCATTGGGCTTCTGCTTGTTTTCAATTTTCAGGGTAATTGTCCTGATTTTTCAAGTGTGCCCTTTACCTGCACTGTCTTTAGCACTAAAGATTCTGTATCCAAGTGGCTGATCTTGACCTTGTCACTGAAGAGGCAGAAACAAAGTAATCACAATACTTTTATGGGACACCAGTACCTAAAATTTTCAGTGTAATTTTTTAAAAAAAGAGGATATTTGATTAACAGTGATGAAGGGTTGCCTTTGGTTACTGAGAACCAGAAGTATTTGCAGGGCTTAGTGTTTATACTCTATTAATTTGTACTCTGTCTTCTATTGTGTCTCACAGATCTCTGGTTTGTAGGTGCATCTTCATGGTGCATAAAGTTCTTACATTTGCTCATCTTTGCTTAGAGTGCCATTAGCCAAGCACCTTTTCCTCAGATGAGCTCTGTCAGGATGCTGTCCTCTACAGCTGGCACCTGATCTTCTCAATGAGTGATTAGTTCATGAGATCTGTTAAGGCATTTAGGCATGAGTGCAACCTAGAACACAGAATGAATTTTCAAGGCAGAATGTGCACAATCTTTCCCATCTATCTGGAGGAACTGGAAGGAGGAGAAGGTGGCCATTAGATGAAGGTTCTTTTGCAGGTCACCTTTAAATCATTGTGCATTGAAATTGGAAGAGAAATCCACTCTCCTAACTGAGGAGCAGCAAGTGTGGAAGATTAGTCTCTTGTGTGAATTCGTTATTGTAACTGATCTGGGGACCTACCCTTTTTCCTCAAGTGGGCTACACTGAGATTCATGGTCATAATCTAAAGGTTGGAAAAGGGAATGTTAAATATCAGTGATGGTCACTGGAATAAAGACTGCTGCTGGTGAACTGAGGTTATCTTGCAGTGGGTTTGTTCAACTACTATTCAATTACTTGGTGCCAAGACTAATGTTTATGGTATGATGCCTACACTTCCTATAGCACAGGTGTAAAATAGAATGTCATCATAAAAGCTGAAATTATTTTTATGACTTACATTGCCTTATTGGAGATGTGAAAGTACATTTAATGGGAGATCCTTGGTCATAAAAAACTTTTTCATGTGACAGTCAAAAATGTAGCAAGGTTGAATAGCTTCAAGCAAAGATGACAGAAATTAATATTAGAAATGAAGTAAAAATTGTAAAGGGCAACAGACAAATTCAGGAGAAGCTTGCCAAGGAATACTGTCAATTTTCATCTTGTTTGAAATTTCCACTTTGGGATTGCATCTTTGCAAAAGATGGAATGCCATTTCAGCAGTGTTACGGTGCAGGAATTGTTTGTTAAAAATAATAGTTTGTGTGGATCAGAAAGGCAGATCAGAAAAGAAATGTTTTCCCTTTTGTTTTTAAATTAGAAGCAGCTCTATCTGTACAAAATAATACTTTTGAATCCTTGTTTTATTTGATGGACTCTTGTCCAGGTATTGGATTACACTGGGATAGCAGGAGATTAAAGTGATTTTGCTACCAAACTTCTTGGGACATTTTTGTTCCTTAAATTGCAATAAAATCTATTTTAATGCCATTGTAACCAGCGATCATTGAATAAGTAATAATTGCATTTCATTATCTAATCAGTTTAAAAATAGAATTAACTCACAAAAGAGGTAGCATTTCTAGACATGGCATTAGCCAAATCATTGTAATAGATGTGGAGTGTGTTACTTTTTACTCTTCCTTCAAACATAACAAAGGAGATGGTTTCATTGTTTCATGTTAAATACTAATTTAAGTATTTTTTTTAACTTAGAAAATTTTTATAGCAATGTTTTATAATGTAATTTCAAAAAGAGAAAGTGAGGGATGTTTATTTGGGTAAGTATATCGAGTTGGAAAGCAAACAATGTGGATAACACTTTAGATAACACTTCCTCATTTATTTTAGAAAACCCTTTGACAAGCTCTGAACTCATTCACTGTCTTGCAGGAGGTTTACAAACCCCAGAGAAAATACAAACGTCAGACAGGAGCTGAGGAACTGCTGGATGAGGAATCAAAGGTTCATGCTACACTTCTGGAATATGGCAGGTGAAAGGCTTCATTTAGCTCTCTCTGGGTTTTATAGTGTGTATTACAAGCAGTACAGGTAAAATTTGGATTCTGGTAGAGTTTTTCCTCCTACTTCAGAATTGATCTGTTTCAGATTGACTCCTGTTTGGTTTCAGATTTTGTTTCCTTACCCTGTAAATTCTCTGGGGACTAGATAGTCCTCATATATGTGAACCATATTTTGTACAATGGGAGATCAGGTTTTATGCTCCTTCTAGGGTGGTTTTTTTAAAAATATTTGTTTTTATAAAAATGGTTTAAATGCATCATCCTTCCAGGTAGTGTGTGTCAATCAACATTGTTTTTTTGCAAGCAAGCTACTGAAAATTTGGTGAAAAAGGACCTGTACTTGCTGTTGCTGCTTTTTCTAGTTCTCATGTGTTTCCAGCATCAGGAGGCTGAATCATGGTTGGATGTTTTTTCTTCTCAGTTTCCTGCAAACTTTCATTCAGAGACTAAGTTACCAAGGCTTTCACTTTTCCATTATCTCTGAAAGGCCCTCTGGTTTACTGAGAGCTCTCCAAACACATGAAAATGAAGTTACAGAGCTTCTATTTCTAGTTTCTATTTCCAGTTTTCTTTTCACAGTTTAGTGGCAAGGACATCTTGTCTGCTGTCTGAGCTCTTAGTACTTAATGAGTGTAGATGACATCTGAATTCCATTTTGTATCTTCTGGGCCATCTTTTCCCCCAAAGCCATAGATTTTTTGATTTCTCAAAACTCACCATTCTGAGTAGTTTCCTTTTAACAGTAATATGGACTGTAGTGTAATAGCTCAGGATTAACTTTCAAATGGGAAGAGGGCATTGCTTTTTCCTTTCATGAGCTTTACATGACAGTATTTTATGGAAAGTGAAGACTTGCAAATCTTGATGGATCTGAAACCATTCTGTAAATATACTCCAGTACCTGCTCATTTAATTTACTTGAAACATTTCAAAACTAATTTGATCCTGGGTCTAGGTGCATATCTTATGTTGAAAATTGATAAAAACTTTAAGTATTTGTGAAAGTCATAACTGTATTTTTCCTTCATGTTACTGTTGTTCTTTTAGGAGATACGGATTTAGCAGACAAGCAGGAAAAACAGAACAGGTAAAAATGTACTAATTTAAAATACTCAAATTGTGAGAAGAACTGCATTGTTGAAGTGTTGGTTGCTGTTAAATTTTAAAAGATTAGAGCAGAATAAACAGCTATAACTTCTATTATTAACAGATTGTAAAATGGCTAACTGGAACTAAAAATCTGCATGCCATGAAAGGAGGAACTGATTATCCTTTTTAAAGGATTTCCTTCATCTCTGCTCACAGATCACATTTTATAAACTTTTTTGTAAATTTTTGTTTAGAAGAAAGAGAGTTTGAGCATTGTGTTTGTTTTGGTTTGACTTTTACTGTTAGGTAATGAAATATCTTGTCTGTTTAATATCTTTTAACTGAGTGTTCCATAGTATGATCATTAAAGGGTTTTTCTTTTTAAAGAACCATTCAACTTGGTAAGAAATATTGCAGACATTTATTACAAAACACTTTGTTTTATGTGATAGAGATACCTGATATCATGCCATAAATAAATCATTGTCCTTCTTGAAAATTAGCATCCTTGCTTTGCTTTTGATGATTATGGAATCTTAAAATGGCCATAAAATACAGGGTACCAGAAGTTTTGTTATTTCAGTGCAGATATTAATTTGGCTACAAGTTCTTATTACAGAGATAATGAAGATAATGCATTAAACACGTCATGGACCCAACAATACATTGAGTAGATTAAAGTTGCTCTTCTTCATTATCTCAGTATTCCACATACAAATGTCATATTTAATTTTTTTATAAATGGAGATATTTCCCAATCTAGGCATGCCTATTTTCCCTGCAGACCAACCACTACTCACCTTTATAGAGTTAATTTTGTTTCTTCAAAAATTCTGTTGCCTTTGGGAGATTGGGTATTAGATGTTTGTCATGATTGTTGTGGAAGCTGAGTCCCAGCAAGGCAGAAGTGGACAGAGAAATAGGTCAGTGGTGCAGTGGAGTGACCTAGAAATTGAGTCTGGCTGTCCCCAGTTCTCTTAAATTCAGTGGTACAAATTCTCCTAACTGAACCAGGCATGTCTGCACTTTTCATGTTGCATGTTTGTTGCTGCAATATTAAGTTGTAAAAACGATTTGTGTAAAAAAAAAAAAAAAAAAAAAATTCAGTCTTGTCCTGTGTAGTAGGCATCACATTCTGGGTTGTCTCCTGAGGTTGGCAGCTCTCAGAAGGCTGTGGAATAAAGAATGTTTGGACCAGATAAGTCCATAGGAAGCCAGAGACTCAGTTAGATCACTTGTGGGAAATCAGGAAGCATTACATTTCACTTGGCATGATTTGGAGGGTGAGGATGTTCCAGTAGCTGAAATGTATTCATGTAAACAGAACAGCTACATTCCAGTTTTCTCTTTGCTGTCTTTCTTAACACTTCAGAATATTGGAATTAGATGTAATAAAGTCTTAACTTTTCTTTAAAAGGCTGAAGATAAAAAAGCAGTGCTACCTCCAGGGCTTGCAGCAGCAGGGAAGGCTGAGCCTTGTGATGAAGATGACCTCCAGGCTGCTGAAGAGGTGGGCCCCAGACACAGTAGGCATGGGGGGTACTAACGTGGGGGGAGAGCAGCAATCTTTGCTGCCCAGTTGTTCTCCAAAAGAAGGAAAATTTCCTGGTCAATGGTTAGTTGAAGTGAGAATTGCTTCCCACAGGAGAATGTGGACCCTTAAGTCAATGCACAGAATTAATGCTTGTTGAAGCTTCATATCCAAAAACTCTTGGGTTTTTTTTTTTTCCTTGAATCTGAGCATTTTTTTAAAAGGTTGGTTTTTGGTTGACAGTGGGAGCTGAATAATCTGAGTGAATGTTTACTGTTACAAGAATTTTTCTTTAAATTTGATAACTTTAGCCACCTCTTCTTTTCAGACTTAGTGTCCCATTACATGCTTCAAAATACCCATTATATGATAATTATATGTATGTGTCCCTGGCAGAAGAGAGCTAAACAATAGAAGTTAAATATGTATAATTCTTCCTATTTTTCTCCAGCTTCGTATTAAAACTCTGATGACTGGAATGGCTGCAATGGCAAAAGAAGAGGTCAGTAGCATTAAAAACTGATACAGCTGTGTTTAAATTATGGTTGATAGTGGTAATAGTTCTTAAAATCAGACTGCTGATTCAGGTCTGAAGTCTTGGAATGGCTGTTTAAATTTTCATAAGGGGAGTGCATAAAAAACGATAGAATTAGGAAGACAGTAATTTTTACAAGGATAATTAGTTCATCATTTGCCCTGAAATGATTATGCCAATGTAAATAAATGCCTCTTTTGAATGGCTTCTACAAGAATTTCAGGGGCAGGACATCACCCAAGATGCACTATCTTACTTTATTCACCTTGTGAAGTTATTCAGAGTATTACTGGGGGGAGTGCTGGAAAACTCTGTGCCTTTCAAAGTTCTTTTCAAAGCACTTATAAACAGCAACGTTAGTCTAAGGCACAGAAAATACTGGCTATGTATCTTCTTTTCTTAATTAATTGTATTTGATGATATAATGGAACTTGTAGTCTGTTCTTTGATTTCTGGGTGAAAGGACTGGGAATAAATTCAGTTTTTAAACATTGTTTCTTTTTATGCTAGAGTCATGAAAGAAAAGGTAATAATTAGTCTAGTCTCAGAGTTGATTGACATGCTTTCTACTGAAATCCATTGTAGAACTCAGTTATGTTTGAAAATGGTTTTATACATGCATGCAATTTAAAGGTGAATTCTAGCACATGCCTGCATGCTTAGAGGTTTGTTAAACAAATGCAAAATTCAGTATAAAGAATAAAAACTAAGTTTCTGAAATATGAAAAAAAAATTGCTAAAAGGATTTAAGTGAGAAATTTCTATCAGCAAAATTAGGTTTGGGGGTGGAATGTTTCCTGGACTTTTCTTATGAATAGGAATTTTTAGTCATTATGCAAATTTCTGTTTAAAATTAGAACTTACTGGAAATTGTTACATAAAAATACAGGCAGTTCCAAAACTCCAAGCATTTTCTTGATACAATTGCAGGGCAAACTGACAGCAAGCACAGTTGGCCAGATTGTTGGACTCCAGTCAGATGAGATCAAGCAAATTGTGTCTGAATATGCTGAGAAGGTGAGTGTGTTACCTGAGTGGGTTTAACCACATGGTGTTTGATACCTTGTTAATTTAGGCTTTAAGCTGCCAACTTCATTGCCATGATTCTCTTGAAACACACTTTTTAATACATGCTGTGGGCAGCAGCAGAGCCAGAGTTCAGCAGAGTACTTTAAAGAGACTTAAACATAGTACATAAATATCCCTGAACTGCATTTGTGACTAATTTGGGTTTAAGCACCTGCCTAAATGGCTTCATGAATGAAGAGGGGCCTGAGTTGTCTCTATTCCAACTAGAGGCCTAAATTGTGGATATGCTTTAAAATGTTCAATGTTAAGCATGGAAATACAGTTCTGTGGGCCTGCTTAGAGAAAAGTCTAGGCCTCCTCCACTCAGATTCCCAGGTGTTTGCACTGGACTCCAGTTCTCAGTCATGCCCTGGATTTCAAGTTTTAAATATCATCAAACCCAAACTTTTGTTGCTTTGTGAAGTCAAAGCAGTTAAATGTGTGTGTTTGATCCAGTTACTGTGTTGAGCTGTGATTGCTTTTTGCTGTAATGTGAAAAGAAAATCTGGCTCTTCAAGCAATTAATGCATACAATACATCACTGCCAGATATGAGTTATAGGTCGCTCTTACTTGTCCAATAGTCTTCTCATATTTCTTCCGTTTTGTTGACACATTTGAGGTATGGAGCTTTCCCATTTTGAAGATAAACCCTATAGCTCAACAGCAAATTCTTGGCCTTTCTTTATTATAAAAGATTGGAAGAACAGAAGCACAAGGGTCATATTTCAATGTTACATTTCTTCTGTTCTGAGAGAAGGGAGCAGGACCTTGACTATTATAGTAGAACAATGATTAATACTCCAAAAAGCAAGAACTGATTCAAGTCAAACCAAAAATAGATCACTTTTCAAATCTATGGGATGTGATTAAAAAAAATAGAATTTCTGTGCACGTATGCATGCACCAGTAAAAAAGGGTTAAGGATGTTATCAAAGAGTTTATCAAAGCATCAGCAATGCTTGGATATAATTCTAATAGTCTTAGCCCCTGTCATAGCCTGAGAAACACAGCAGTGCTTATTTGTTTACCAGAGTCTTAATAGAATCCACAAGCCCAGGAAAGATACCTGAGCAGCCAAATTCTAGGTCTGATGTTGCCACAGGCCAGGACTTTTCTTACAAGAAGCATTTTTGCAGAACAATGCTTACGTTTTTCTGCATTTCCCCTCCATTTTGCTGCCATGTTAACCTGAGGCTAGCTAAATGTGTGGTGAGAGGATGAGGTTTTGGAATGTGTAACATGATGAAGGATTGTGATTTGACTAAATAATGAGAGGAATAAGTAAGAGTGTGTATTTGTTGAGTAGTGGGGGTCACAGGTGTTGCTTAGAGGCACTTCTTGCTTTCCTAACAACCAAAGCAAAGAAAGCCTGTGAATTGTTGGGTTAAGCCATCAGAATTGGTCTTTTCTTGCTGTGGATTTAAAAACATAACAGATCATTAAGCTGCTCTTCAATATGAATAACATAGCAAATGGAGAGGAAGAAGACAGGTTTTGCCTCTTATTTTCATTTAAAATTAGGCTGCTTACCCATCTGTCTAGAGTGGAACAAAAGAGTAAAGAGTATATCACACTTCCTGTGACATTTTAGCTGATTATGCATTGTAGCAGTTGTCAACATTTGATAATTATTCAAAAAGCACTTAGTATTGAAGTCCTTGACAGGCTATAAATTAGCACTTGAGGTACTTGAAAATTAACTGGTTTTCTAGTGAAATATTGGAAAATGGATTAAGTGAAAAAAAGAAGTCTGAACACAAGAAGCAAATTACCAAAACAGATGGATTTAAGTATTAAAGTGAAGACTTCCAAAAGGTACAAATAATTTTTAGGCAAATAATCCCTCAGAGATCAAGATATCACTGGTTTTTAATAATTCTTTTGTCTACTGCAAATATACAATTTCTATTATAAATGTTATTTTTGATAAAGAATGTTTCTGCCAGCTTTGCTTTCACAATTCAGAGAGAAGAGACTGATCCAGATTGCTGTCTCTATTTTGCATTTATGAGACATTCTTGGCAATGGATGCTGGATTGGGGAGTTCTGGTGTCAGCAATACACAGGCACACACAAAAACCCCCCAGAGTGGTGATGCATCTACCACACTGAGTGTGTCATTGTCATTCAGCATGAAGAGGCATCCAAGCCTTTATTTCAGAATGCACTATTGTTCAAGGCTTCTGAAAATTCTGGAGCTATTTATTGGGGTGTGAGACATCTCTGATTCAACAAGTTCAGTGAATACCATGGCTTAAGGTGTTTTATTTTTTCCATTGAAGAACTCCACCAGATTAAACCATAAAGCTGATGCAAAAAAAAAATTGTCTGCCTTCACACTGTAGTATATTCCACCTGTCCCAGGGCACCTGACTTCTTTAGCTTACTTTACTTGTAAATTTTTTAATATAGTTCAGTTGTTTAGCTGCTCCCTCTTTTTGGTGTGAGATAAATCAGCAAGTCATTCTTTTGGATAGTGGGACACAGTTCTTTGCTAAGGAATATCATAGGTATGTCCCACTTTGGTATTTTGTGAGCTTCTGAGGAAGCAGAAAGCAATGTTGTGAGGTCCCAAAGGCTGTTATTGTTTCTTCAGCAATCTGAGCTTTCTGCTGAGGAGCGGCCAGAAAGGCTTGGAGCTGCCCAGCAGCACAGAAGGAAGGTGGCATCTCTCAACAAGCAGATTTTGCAAAAAACCAAACTCCTGGAAGAGGTAAGTACTGTGTGTGTAGTAAAGAGGAAAACATCGATAAAAGTGGTTGATCACAAAGTTTTTGCCATCCAGAAAATACCTGCAGCAGCATTTTGTCACACTGAACACTGATTTCTCCCAATGTCTTGCTTGCATTGCCCTTGGATTGTGAGAACAGTTGAGTTCTTGGGGGCAGTTAGCTCAGCCTTGGTTTTGGGGAGGACTATGCTTTTGCCATTTTACCAGTTGAGGGCCCTTTAATTCTGTGCAGATTGTTTTCAGTACTCAGTGCTGGTTTTATATGGGGGGAAAAATGTACTGACAGCTGTAAGCCAAATATAATTCCTTTATCACTTTCCTAAAGTAAAAATTTCCTGGCTGAATTTCATTTACCACTTGCCAAAAGCAGCTTTTGAAATCAGTGACAGTCAAGAACCCCGCCTTTTAAAAATATTTATGGAGTTCTGGCTTCAGTACTGCAGGAAGTTTTGGCAAGATTTCTCCAAACTAACAATTCAGATCAGTTTTCATGAGATGAGGACTGCAGACTTAAATGTTTTTCAGTTAGTTAGAATAGAGTTTATTGGTGAATTATTGGTGAAAAATTATGAAAAACAATGCAAAAGCTTTCTTTTTATGAATGTGGCTGTGGAAAGGGAAGAGTGGAGCACTAAGTCACAGCTCTGTGTTGTGAACAGCAAATTAAAGCAGCATGAAAGGAAGTGGAACTGAGCTACATGTGCATTTTTTGTTTGCTCACTTTTGCTGCACTTTTGTAAACCACATCCCGTTGCTGTTACTTTTTGCAATGTTATCTTAAATCATAAGGAGTTTAAAGAAGGATGTTAATCTAAAATTAGCCTCTGTAAATTAATTGACAAGTGAAATACCTAATATTTTATTATAATACATACGTTGCTAACTGCCTTATTGGACTTTCCATAATTACACAGAAGAAAACCATCAGCAGCTTGGTTATTTGGTGTGGAAATGTGGTTTGGTGCCATGGTGCTTCTGTGCAAGTCTTGAATTGCCCTGACTTATTTGGAGAAGTATAAAATGGGACTCATTCTTAGCCTGGTGTGAAACTAGGCCAGTACAACCAGGCTAGAAAAGTTTGAACAATTTCGCAGAGATTCTGTCCAATAAGCCACCATTCTGTTGGCCTCTATTTTGGAAAAGCTGTTGTTTATTCTGGGACTTTATACACCTAAAATGTCAGGTGGTAAATGTTTGCTGTTAGTAATTAAATATTCAGTCAGAATTCTTGCAATCAGATGCAGGAGAAGCTGACAAGAAAAGACAGTGTTTGTTATGCTTGGCCTGCTGTTTGACAGACAACCATTATGAACAGCTGAAATACACTCTGTTCTCCATTACAGGTGTAATTAGTGTGAATATAAAATCCAACTATTTTTCTTCTCTTTCGTTACAGTTGCAAGCTAAATGTGCTGATCTGCAGGCAAAATGTACTGAAGCAAAAAAGACATTAACAGAGGTAATATTTTTTTCTGTGCTGTTTGTAGCTGGAACTTTTTTGAGAAATTGTGTGTGAAGGGATGTATTAAACAGTGAAGGTGTTTGCCAGCATAACTCACTCATATCATGGCATGGGAAAATCTATTTATTATTAATCAGTTTATTATCAATTTATTATTAATTGTAACCCTTAGGTTAAGAGTTACAGTGAAAAGCTGGACAAGGAATTGGCAGCCTTAGAAACAATAGAATCCCAAGCAGATTCTAGGTAAGTTTCTTCCTTTGTTACCCTTGAAATCCTAAAAAATAAGGGGTTTAAAATTATTCATTCAGTATTTCTTGCTTTGTCAACCTAAACAAATAACTAAAATTTAAAAATTAAATAATTCTCTAGCTTGCTTCCCGTAGACAGGGAAATATTACAATAGGATTCAGTCAAAATGAGAAGTGTCACTCTGTAGTTCAAAATAATTGTAGATGTTGAAGGCAGAAGAACCCTGGACATGTCTGACAAGTACATGAGGCCTCCTTGATATATTTTGTTCATATTTGAAGCCTTCATCTCACATAAATTAAAAAGAAGTCTCTCAAAACTTTCGCAGTAATGAGGTTAAAACATAGCAAAGCCATCAGAACATTCAGTGTAACATTCCATCTTTATTTTGACCTTGGTGTATCAGTGGGGTTTTAATTTACCCAAGTTTTATTGTAAATTTATTTAGAACTAAGTTTGTTTTAATATATGTTAACTCTCCATCTGTTTAAATTAGAAATTAAAAATCTAACATAGTTTACTGGATCTTCAAATTTAGCATATTACAGAGTCTGCGAGCACTGGTGGCCATGAATGAAAACCTGAAAAGCCAGGAGCAAGAGTTCAAAGCACATTGTAGGGTAAGTTTTACTGGTGTGTTGTTGTGCTGTGTGTCCCTGTCTGTCGTCTGTCCCACACCCCAGCCTCCAGGTACCCCTAACTCCAGGTTTGTAGTGGATATCAGCACCCCTGGAGCAGGGAGGAGTGGGGAAAGCTCTGAGCTGTGTGGCCTTCCTCAGTGCAGGGCAGGTCCTGGGCACACTCCTGCCTTGTGCAGGTCAGGGCTGTGCCTCTTGTGGCTCCTGTCCCTCCCAGTCCCATCCTGCCAAAATGTGGGTGTGGGGCTGGGCTCTGCTGGGCACCACGTGTGCTGTCACGGCCTGGCACGATCATCTCTCCCTGGGGGATGCAGCCAGCACTGACCTGAGGGGCAGCAAGGCCCTGCCTTTGGAGCAGACCACCAAAAGACACAAGAATGAGATGGAGCTGTTGCAGTTTTCCTGTTGAAGTGCTGTGTTTGGTGTCCTGCTGCTGCTGTGTGCGTGGACTGCCCAGAGACTGCATCAGAGAGAAGTGTTTTCATCTCCTGTTCAAACAATAGTGGATGGAATTTAATAGAATGAAAAGAAGTAAATAGTGTTCTAAGGGCTAGACTGAGTATAGAACCCTGTTTTCTTATATGTACTCCTTTGGAAAGCTCTTAAAGGATTGTTCTGGAAAATTCCTTGCAAGAAACTTCAGGTTTGTTCATTTCTCCAAATGCCATACATCACTTTCACACATCACATTTGTAATGTTGCTTTGCTTCTTCAGTTTCGTTTTCCGTGTCACTCATTAGTTGTCTTAGCTGGATCTGGTATATTTGCAAGTAGGAAATAAATCTGTTCCTGTGTTTGATAAAAGCAGACAGTTTAATGTAATGAATATTAATGGATGCCTTACCCTTAAGCAGGGAATGCTGTTTAATCTTCCAAATTTAAATATTATGTGTGTGGTCACCTCTGAAATTTTGTTAGAAGTCTGTGTTGTCAAGATCCTTCTCTCCCATCTTTAAGGGAAGAGGTCTCAGATAAAAAAAATCAACTTTTGTTTGTTTTAAAGGAAGAAATGGAGAGACTACAACAAAATATTGAGAATTTGAAAGCTGAAGCAGTGGAAAATGGGGAGGAACAGGTAATAGCAAAAGTCTAAGTTCTTATTTTCAATTTGTGTTTTGAAATTTTCAATTTGTGTTCAAGTCTTTCTGACTTTTGGGACATTCTTGTAAGCATTAAAGTATCTGCAGGAATATCTGAAAAGCTCTGTAAAGCCACAGTTCCGCCTAATAATCCTTGAAATACAGGAGTCTGAAAACAGCTGGAGTCTTATCTGTTATTTTCACAGAATCCATGGGGCTCTGCTCATAGATGCTCTTGTGCCTTTTGCTTCTTTCTTTGCAGTACGAGAACAATCTCTGGGTGTTGTGCTAAGAGCTGTGCATATCTCTGACAGAAAGAAGTCTTCCTCAGAAGGAATATCTATTTGGTTGGGTTTTTCTTAGAAGTGGGGTTATGTGAAGGATGAAAGCACAAGCTTTCAGTGGCTCGGTGCACTGCATGCAGTGAGGGGCTGTCAGAAGTTAGGCTTTAACACAGGTGCATCCAGACTGATGGCAATGAATAATGAATGAACAGAGAAGGAAAAGCTTCAATGACTTTATTTTCAGTGGGTAAACATTTGATGCCTTCATGCCACTGGAACAAGGCAGATTACAACTTCCATAGTGCTCAACACAGCATGAAAAAATTAAAGTGCAAACTGAAATCTTGAATTTTTTAGCGAGAAGTTGTTACCTTGAAGTCCACGCTGCAGGAAGTCTAGAACACGTCAGAGGGTTTATGTTCTGTTCAGGTGCCTTGTTTATTCTTAACCCCACCACTGAGTCAAAGTATAAACACTCAGAAAAAGAGAACAGACAATCTTTGGATTTGTATCTTCATTTAAAGTGACTCTTGTAAAGCAGTGCAAAAACTATTGATAACTTTTAAAAACTAAAATATTAAAAGTTAAAAGCTATCTAAATGGCCTTGTTTAGAGTTAATGATGTCAGGCTTTTATTACAGGTAATAATTATTTTAAAAAAACCCCAAAAAACAAAAAACTAAACAAAAAAAAAAACCAAAAAACCAAACAAAAAATGAAGGAGCCAAAGATAGGGAAAACCAGAAAAGAAACCAAATCTGCCATTTTTGCACTGCAGCTCTCATATGCTACTGTAACACACAATTGTTTTGGGTTCTCAACTTCCAGGAGCCAAATAAGATTATAGAACAGCAGTACAAAGCTGAGAAAGAGAAACTTCAAAAGCTCCGCCTGCTGCTGGTGAGTTACTCTTTGTGTTCTTACTTGTACAAAATTGATAATGTTTGTTTTGTCTTGTAACTTCTAATACTTAGTTTGTTGTTCTAATTTTAACAAGTGTTTCTGTCACAAATCAATTGCAAAAAAAAATTGATCCTCAGCCAATGCTTTTTGTTTTTAAATTCAATTATTTAATAACAAAGTATTGCTGGGGGGGCTTCATCCATTTTAAGAAGAGAACAAGAAGAGGCTTTGTTTTCTCCCCTCCTAACTTTCTATTCAGGCACGAAGGAACAGAGAAATAGCCATTTTACAACGCAAGATTGATGAAGTACCCAGCCGAGCTGAGCTCACACAGTATCAGAAGAGATTTATTGAACTTTACAGTCAGGGTATGTATATCAAACAGGACCATCCTGCTGAAGGCTAAAGCCCTGAAAGGAGGGCAGGTGCATTTTAAGCATATGGCATGTAACAACAGCACCTACTAGTTTGGTGGTGTTTAAAAGGGTTTTAGTATTCACATTATACATCATATTTTTGAGGTTTAATAAGCTGGGCTTTAAGAGTTTTCCTGAGAGTGAAACTCATTGCACAAGATCTCTGGACTAAATCTTGTCTGCAGCAGGTTCTGTCATTTAGGTTAATTACCAGTATGTTCTGAAAGTCCTTAATTCGCCGTTTACAAATGAGGTTGCTGTAAGTTTGAATGGTGTTTAATTAATTTGCCTTACTATTAGATTGCTTTTATTGTTTCCGCTGACAGACATAACTGATTCTGAACCAAACTATGTCAAGAACTACAAAGTAAAAACTGTCTCTTGAGGGGATTGGTTTCTTTCATTTTTTTATTAACACCATCCTGCAATATCTTGGTAGGGTCAGAATACAAATTGTCTTCAGCTTTTATGGTCAGAAATTATAAAATTGGAAAAGGTGCAAGTGGAATAAAATTTCAAAGTTGTTCCATTAAACTGATAACAGACCAGTATGCTTACTGGTGTATATTTAACTAGCTTGTGTTAAACCTAAATTCAGAGGTATTCTGCATTTATTAAATATATGTGTGAACCAAGCTCTGGAAGGGTGAGCAATTCCAAACTGGTTATCTGAGTGTGAGGCATCTCCAGTGGCACAGTCCTGTGTGTTGTCTAACTCCATACATGGAATAGATGTGAGTACAGTCCAGTACTCCTTCCCCCCTTTGCTGTGCCATGCAGTTTATTTAATCAAGTCCTATACAGAACTTTGTTGTTTTCCCTTCATTTTTTTGCACATTCTCTGTCATGTCTAATTCAAAGTCTCTGGTCAGAGCTACCTGCTCAAAAGATGGAGCTTCCCTTATATCTGCAGTACAGAGAGACTGGGATCAAAGAGGCTTGTGCAGCTTTGGGTCTGCATTTAAGATGCTTTGAATTTTATGGGACTTTGTTTTCTAAAGTACAAAGTGTGAGTAGTATCTCAGGATAACACATGGTTGGGAACCTGTGGGGTACAGGCTAAGCTTCTAGATAAATAAGCTGGAAATTTTTAGCCAGTTTTTCTGTGAATTGTGATATTTTTTAGAGGTACTTAGAGGCTTTTCATGTAGCCAGATTCAGGTGAACCTTCAGTTGCCAAAGCGTAGTTTTTTTGAACTTTGATTCAGAGGGTGTTAGACAAGACAATCTTCAGCACTAACTTCAAACCTTAGTGATTTTGTGATATTGTTTTTGGTACCAAAATCCTTTTTGTTTGCAATATTCAGTGCTTTGGTTTTGACCTAACTGAACCTCTTCCATTGGAAACATTTAAGAGTATCAATGAGCCACTTGGTTTCTTCTTCCTCTTCTCCCTTTGTCTGTTTTACCCTGCATGGCTTCTGGTGTGTGCCCATAAGGCTCCATAACTCGACACAACTTTCCAACACAGGTGAGATCTAGAAAGGTTTTCTGAGTTTTCATGTGGAATCCACTCAGGAAAGACCTGTAACTACCAGAGCTGCTGGAAGAACAGAAGGAGTGGTGTGAAGGACATGGTTTGGGAAAGGCCTCTTTCATTTGGCAGCAGTTCTGCAGATCCCAGACTAATGTGCATGATTTCACTGAGGTTTATTGTTTTTAACCCATACATATTTTCCAGGTTCTGGTTTCTAGCCAGAATGACTTTTGCTGCCTGTTGAACTCTTTCCTTGGGAGTCACAAATATATTGCATTTCCTTAGGCATTGAAGAACTAAAGACTAGAGGAATACTCAGCAGATTTGGGCCAAGGGAAGGCATGCCTGAGCTTTGCCTTCCCAGCTGAGCTCTGACCAACATCTGCTGAAACCACCTAAACCAAAAAATTTTATTTCATTCTATCACCACACATAGATTGTAAGAAGATAAAAAGACTTCAAAACAGCAAAAGCTTTGTTGGGCATCTTGCACACGTTTAGCTTGACATTTATAGTCTAATGCCCTTTTTTTCTAGACAGTACTACCAAGATTATCTGCTCTTCCCTGTCCCTGCTGAGCCTGTGCCCCTCCAGCAGCACAGGCAAAGCCACTGTGAGCAGCACAGCTGCCTGGGTGGTGTCAGGGCAGAGCTTGGGAAGGAAGCACAGAGCTGATGGTGCCAACATGTGTTGGCAGAAAGGGCTGTCAGCAGTTGGGGCTTAATTTAGACACTGAGCTGTGTTGTTCTTATAAGAGATGATAGCTGGAAACCCTGCTGAGAGAAACTCTGGAAGGATGTTCCCTCTGCATGTACATTAGCAAGTGTGTTCCATTATTGATAGTGGAAAATATGTTATATAAAGCCTAGGGAGTATTTTTACAGATTCCATTTTACCTCACATTCTTTTATTATTCTGCTCTCTTTGTTTTTGTTTGCAGTCTCAGCAACTCACAAAGAAACAAAGCAGTTTTTTACTCTTTATAATACACTGGATGATAAGAAAGTATATTTGGAAAAGGAGGTAAGAAAATGTTATTACTATTTTCTAAGTATTCAGTCTTTGGGGAAGGAAATAAAAAGTTTTTGCGTGGCTTTCACCATATTCAGTCCTGTCAGAGCAGAGTTCCTGGTCTTTGTAAACAAAAATGGAACAACTGATTCATGAGAATATTTGTAATCTTGGAGGGGAAATGGTCTGTGTTGAAAAAGAATTGCTGTTAGTACAGCATGCTTGAACCACTCACTGTGCTCTCAAAACATGAGTAACATTTGCTCAGCAAATGTCTAGCTCTCATAGCACCAAATTACCCTTTTTTCTCTTTTTAGTCAATACCTTTTATTATGAACCCAAACCACAGTCAGTAACTTTGGAGAGCAAATTTAAGCTGCTGTCAGCAACATCAGATTTAGTTCTGCCTACACTTAATTTGCTGGTGATTTTACTGGATCAGAAGAGTAGTTTTCATGAAAGAATGTTTTTTTCCCTCTCCTCTTTCCCATCTGTGTAGAGTTTGCTTCTTTCTTGAGCATAACTGAGTGATTTCAGTCTTCTTTTTTTGCAATGACAAGTGTCTGATTTCAGTAAAGGTGGAGAAATAGGAGGAAACAAGAGGAGATAAAAATTACGACTTTTAAAATACAAAATGTTTTGATACCTCAGGTTTCTCTCTTTAGTCTAATAAAATAAGAACAGATTAGTGAGTTTTGGATTATTTAAGATATATTTCTTTAGTTTGTGAGACAAGCAGTGGTCAAATTTCTGACTATGTAAAGACACTTTTCAGTGTCCTTTCACATCCTGTTTTGGAGATGATGAGCAACCATTTCCTTCCCTTAAGCAGCTGATTCTGATCCACATTAGTTAGTTTTCATTCTTTCCATTCAGAAAAGTCATATATCATATTTTAAAAAATGCATGAAGTAGAAGCTATATTACTTAACATTACTATAACTTCTTCCCTACATTAACATTTAATACAGATTTATTTGTTTGGGGGTTCTGTTTTATTTTTGGTTTGGTTTTTTTTGAGGGCAAACCTGAAAATCTAAAAAATTATAGAGAGACTGGGTTTGAAATGGGGACATAAAAAGCAGATTATAGAGAATATAGAAACAGAATATAGAAGAGTACAAACTGGGAGTACTCTTGCCAGAATAATTCAGTGTGTTTTGGAGGCTCACTGAGGAAATTCTGAATGCCTTCTGGTGCCATCTTAAAACTTAGTTAAATGTTAAATATTGAGATATCATTGAAATTTCCTTGATGTGCATTTAATATTAGAACCAAGGTTTCAGCAAGTAGATATTGTCTACTAGTGTATAAAAAATGTCTTTGGCATCTGTGCCTCACACAGATTTCTGGAATATGCTTGCACTTTGTCTTGTTCCTGGGTTTTGGGGAGGTTTTTTTCCCCTTTTTACTCCCCAAACCAGCCCTATTTTAAATCACTCTTGAGCATCATTGCTTTAAAACAATAGTAAGAATTGTTGTACAGTTGAATTTTGGCTATTGAATTTTTAGTTCTGACATGAAAGGCCTCTGTGATCATGGCTCATATATAACCCTGTTTTGAGAAAGATGCATTTTTTTAAAGGGTTTAAAAGTAGGGGTTTTCTTAATAATGTTTTTCAATTTTGGGGTGTGTATGCTGATTTCACTGTAGTGTAACACATCCACACTCTTCCTATGCAGTGGTTGTGCAGCACTGCTGTGCAGGGTTACTTCTCCTGGCTTGAAGTATAAACTGTAATTATGTTCTCAAGCACAGGCTTAGTAGAAGTATCTCGAGGCAGAGATGTGAACATGGCAAATATTGATGAGTAATGCAATAATTTCACTGCTGTAAATAACAGGATTCTTAAGCACCTTGGCAGCTTGGGAGTCTGTTCAGAATTTGTTTGAATTTTCCAAGGGAAGGTCAGGAACACCTGCAGATTCTGCCATGCCTGCTTATTGCTATCTCATTCAGGTGGAAGATTATAGATTTAGGAGAGATGAGTTGAGCTTTCTGTGGCAGTGAGGCAGGTGGTTCTGTTTGCAGCCCTTGGGTTTACTTAGTGCAGAACTCTTTAAATACTCAAAGAGAAACTGCTTGGAAGGCTTTTAACCACAGGAGACTTGCAAGATGTATTCAAAGCTGAGAGAAAGGATCACATTAATTGCCAGTTGTTGAATTTTAATGCTCTCAGCAATATGTGAAAAACAGGAGAAAAAAAAATCAAAGGCAATTACATAGGATGTATTCCATATAGTTTTATTAGTTGGGGGAATTTATACAAGCAGCAAAATATTCCTGGGATGCTGTTATAAATGTCTACTTTTGTCTTCATTCAGTGCAATGTAAGAAAAGCCACACTTGAAATGCCATCCTGTACTTTTTAGGAGTTCACCTTTTAGCATCCAGTAAAATACACATAATCAAAATGAGTAATGATGCATGGCTGGTAGGAAACCTGTAAACCTCATCTGCACAAAGAAAGCAGTGCAGGAATTCACCTGCTGCTCCTGCACTGCTTGGAGAGTCTTCAGAGCCTTGTGGAAGTAGTTCTTCAGAATGTTGAGTGGTTCCTGTCTCAGAGGCAAAAGGGTTTTTTTTCCCTGTTTATTTGTGATGTGCTTGTGTACAGTCACTGTGAAACACTGCAGAATCTGCAAGGTGCTTTTATGTCAAATGTCAACACGTTGAACACATGTACAGGCCATTTTACTTTATTGCTTTAGTTTGGGAAGGCATTGTGTTGGAAAACACTCAGTGGAATAATTAAGTGCCAGTAAAATCAAAAATCTCAGTTGTGGTCCAATGCTTCTGCTTCTGTCATTTCACCAGTGGGATAGATTTTACTAAATCAAAAGGATTGTGGTTTAAATTCTGAATGAAAACTCATGGTGACCTTTGTACATCTGTCTGCTTTTGAGGGCATTATCTATATAGTAACTTTTTTTTAAAAACTAAAATTCATCTTATTGTCTGTGAAAACTCATACCAGAAAAGGCAAGTGTGTATTTTCTTCATTTTCTTTTCTAACTCACAGGTCAACTTACTGAATTCTATCCATGACAACTTCCACCAGTAAGTTACGGTTCTTTATTTCTTAATAGTTGCAAGGAGTGGTAGAGTTGGCTGGACAAATGGGAATAGGCATCAGTTATAGAGACTAAAAATTTCTTAGAAGATTTTACAGTCATAAACTGATTTATAGAATAGTTTATTAACTCTGTTTAAGCCAGTTTGGGGAATCACAGACTTGGAATTACATAACTTTTATAGCCAACATATGTTTTTAATATCTGACTCTTTAGATGTGGAAATTCAGTCATAATTTTCCTGGAATTAATTTAAGTATTTTCCTCCTTTTTGTGGAGTTATGGTTATTACATTATGTACAAAATATTAGACTGGACATATTTCAGATATGTTTATTATAAATTACCTCTGTATCTGAAGATTTTGATATAGTGTGGAGTCTAGGTAAAATTGTGGTTGCCTTTGAAGTTCATGGTCAAATATCAGTCTGTGAATCAGCCAGTGTTTATTTTTCTCTAACAATTTCAAGGTCTGAAATGACTTCTAGGCTTTCCCTATTACAGTGTGAAATTATTTTGTACGTTTGCTGTTCTCCTAGACCTCTATTCACCTTCTTACTATTCACAACAGAGGCTTTTCTTAAATTATTTAGTTATTAGCAGTTGATTTCTGTACAGCACACGAGAGCAAGGAACAGAGTTGAGCTGACAGGGAGAACACCTGTGATGGGCTCTGAGCTTCCCAGTGCCCATCTCTTTGGTAGCTCAGGAGCTGCACTGTCAGTGGCACCAGTGATTAAAAGGATGAATCTTTACACAGAGCACTAAGCAATGAGAACTTTGGACGTGGGCAGATGTGCAAGACAGCTGCAGCTGAGACACAGTGTCCCACATCCCTGTCAGGTGTTCCATGTTCCTCTTTGCAGAGCCATGGCATCGTCCGGGTCTCGGGAGCAGTTTCTGCGGCAGATGGAGCAGATTGTGGAAGGCATCAAACAGAATCGAATGAAGGTCTGACTGCTCTCACTTTCTTTGCTAGAACCTGGGAATTATCTCAGCCTCTTGGGTAATAATTGTGCATAGAAAGATCCATTACATGAGGTGTAAATTAGGCAAGCAACTAACAAGGATTATTTCTTTCCACATCCATCAGAAACTTCTCACCACTAAATGTCAATGCATACAGCATGACAGAGGTGTTCTAACTCCTTACAGGAGTCTTACACCCCTTGACTTCATTACTGGCAGTGTAGTGATTTAAATGCCCGAGACAGCTGAATGCCACTGAAATCAGTGAGAGCTCTTCCATTTGGACTGTGTGGGTGTAGTCAGACCTGCACCTCAGGCACAGTTTCTCAGATTGTGGGAGCTGCCTGAAGCTGCTTCCAGCAGCTGAAGAGAGTCAGCAGCACCTCAGGGTCTCAACCATCACATGCCCTTGTCCCAGCTGCACCTACAGTGCCACTGGTACTGAGATTTCAGCATTAGGCTTTTAATTTTTAAGAGCTGACCTAAATATTCATTGCATTTCAGGCACGAGCCAGGGGTACCTTTTATGAAGTATCTGTCTCCCCTTGTGTGTTATGGATAGTTGTTTCTTAAGCACTGTGTCCATGTTATCCCATACATATGATCTCTTACCCTTCCTGCATACCAACAGATGGAAAAGAAGAAGCAAGAAAACAAAATGAGAAGAGACCAGTTGAACGATGAATACTTGGAGCTTCTAGAGAAACAGAGGCTTTATTTCAAAACAGTGAAAGAATTTAAAGAGGTAAGAACATGTCTGCTATGTTCAGCTGCCATGTGTGTTTGGTGACCCATCTTGATGTGACTTGCACAAGATTTTATGATATGATGTTTATGATATTATGATATTATGTTTATACCATGTTCATGATGTTCTTCATGTGAATCTTGGACTCTGAATTTGATCCTGGGAGTTCTTTCACTGCTGGATTGGTACCTCTCCATGTTACATCTTAGGCTTTCAGGTGGAATCTCTTCAAGATCTGTGAGTAGTTAGGTATTGGAGCAAAGAGAGGTGTGGAAATGTGTGTGAATAAGGAGGAAATGCAGGGTCTTGCTTGTTAATCCTCAGGAACCAGCCTTGTTGCCTAATGACTGAAAGCACTGTATAACACATCATTGATTTAGCCTTTCCCAAGGTTTTAATCATCATGGGCTCTTCTTACTTGCTGTCTCCATGAGAATGAATGAATGAAAAGGAATGCTGCAGGCAAAATTGTCATTTGGCTTCATATGTTCAAGAAAAAACATCTTTGTGCAATTATTCCTGCTTTGTTCTGAGACAGTTCCTTCCTGTTCCAGACAGCGTACTCTAGCAGAGTGACAGGGGCTGTTCAGCTACTTACCTGACATACAGAATTTTACATCCTACTTGCAGAATTTAGATAGAAGTATTCTTAAGTTTTTTACCTATTTTTCTTCCATTGCCATGTGAGGGAATTTCTGCTCAAGTCTGCTACCTTTAAAAATAAAAGAAGTCATGGCTGTGGTACTGACCACAGGTGTACTTATATGTAAATATATTTTCTGACCAAGAGTTTTTCCCTGAGGATTGACTCTTTTGCAAACTGTCCTGCAAAGTTCCAGATCACCTACAAGTAATCTCCATTTCAGATGTATTCTATTTATAAGTAAAAAGCTGAATTTGCTTTAGCTATATGTAACAACTTCAAATGGGTGGTCAAGCAGCGTTCCTTCTGGCTTGCACGTCAGAAAGTTCAATTAATTTTTGCCATTGGAATAGCATTATGGATGAATCAGAATTATCTTCAACTCATCACTCTCTCCAGGCTGCTTTGGATTGTGGAGATGTTTCAAAGTGAAAGGAAGGGTTTGGCTCTGTTGGTGTGGAGATAGCTGTAGCAGAGTTGAGAGCAGTTCCTCCTTACGTGTTTGCTCTGTTAACAGGAATGCCGGAAGAATGAAATGCTGCTGTCCAAGCTGAAAGCCAGTTCTTCCTCAAGAACTCCAGCTGGGGAAATTTAGACAAGATTGTTCAGTCCATTGAATCTCTTTTGTAAGGTGACAGTTATAACTGCAATGTAGATGTATATATATAGATATATATAAAATATATATATACACACAGCTGTAAAAGTCTGGTTTTTCCAGTATGTGTTCAGTTTACATTCCCTCATCACATGCCTGTATTATTCATTATCGCCTCCACTACACAGTAAAGAGTTAACACAGTACAGCAAAATAGAAATACTGTCTAATTTTATTTATTTGGGTTTGGGGTTTTCTTTTTTCTACAATAAGGACAGTGGGAATTTTTTTTATTTGGGTTTTACCCTTGAATTAGGTGAAAATTCTGGAATAAGTTTACATGTACTGTGTAGTATGTCCCCCACCACACAGGATGAGCACTGCAGAATGCAGTAGTTTGTTAATTTTGGCCCAAAAAACCTCCACAGAATAAGATTATTCCAACTCACTTTACCAGCTAATAACTTCACATTATTTTAGTTTACACTCTAGACATAGATAGGATTGCAAAGGATAACAATTTCTAATGGCTAAGAAAATGAAAACTTACCTTGGATAATTCCTGGTGTAAAATTATAGATCTATATTTTTATAAAGTCTAGCTGCTGTATAAATTTCTTTGAAATTTCATTTTTATATATAGAGAGTCTGCTTGTTAAGTTAATAGCTCCAGGAAAAAAACACCTTAATAGTAGGATCACCATGTTATCCCTGGCTGGGATGAAAATCAAAGTCTGTCACCTGTAATATAGGAAGATAAAGATTGAAACATTCTGCTCTAATGAACTGATACTCACTTTTGAAGACAACAACCTACTTACCCTGTTGAAGATTTGCTCTTGAAAGTTCAGAAACTTTGTGGGACACTTTCTGAGACATTTTTATATCTGTATATACAGTATTTTATAATTCAAACAGTTGCTTTTTGTACTTAACACCAGGATTTTGGACTGACTTCTTAATGTACATGACATTTTCAAGAGAAGAAAACCCATGTTCCTTTTTCCCACTGACACTGATGACAGTGCTGTTCGATTACTTTCTATGGCAGCAAATACAAAATAAAGAATGTTTGGAACCCAGTGCCATTCTGCTATCGTGTTTTTAAGGTGGAACTTGCCTTAGAAGCTTTCCCAGGCTCTTGAGTTACAAGAGCATTAAAGGATAAGTTGTGTCCATAGTCAAATGAGTCACTGTTTTTGTGATATCCTGTTCCTTCAGCACAAACAGAAAACCTTCCCACTGAGCCAGCTGGAACCTTGCTCCCCCACACTGGTTAGTGAGGGACTAGATCTGGGCTGTTCAAAAAGTCAGTCTGCCCAGGGCTAGCAAAATAATGAAGGCAAAATCAGATTCCAAGTCCCTTCAGAGAAGGAAAAATTTACATTCAGCATTCCTTCAAAGAAGGAAACCTGCGTTGAGTGCTGCTTGCAGCCTTGCCGTAGTCAGCTTTGGTATTAGGAGGCATTATTTCTGTCTACAAACTTTGCCCTCTATAAAAACTGTAAGGCTTTTTCTAGTTTGTAAATTGAATAGCTTAACTTTAGCACCAAGGAGCCCTGCTTGGGAATTCAAGCTGTGCTGTTTGTGTACCCTGCAACTCTAAAAAAATAACTTGGATGGGCATTTCAACTTGGGATTTATCATTTTAATCGCAATTGCTTTTTGGCATCAAGCAAAATTCCTAGGTAGGGTAAATAATGAACTGGCATGTAGAATAAATTATGTGATTATCTGTAATTTATGCTTACCTGCTACAAACACAGTAACCTGGAAACTTCCACAAGGAATATAAAAATGTGAGATCCGTTGCTCTGACCAGGAGCTCGTGATTTTGACAAGATATAAATCTGAGGCTGGTGAAGATGCAGTTGTTGCTCACAGAGGATAAATCAGAGTCAAGATAACTGACTGTCTGCTGTAGATGGAGCCCAGGGCACATGGCCACTACCTTTGGTGTGAGGCCCATGTGAAAAGGAGAAGAAAGGAGGCTGGTGAGGGGTGTGAAAGCAGTTCCAGCAGCTGCTCCTTGTTTCTGGCACAGGCTCTGTGTTCTGGGTGCCATTTCTCCTCATAGTTGGGAGGAACCAACAGCAAGCAGAATCTGCCTTCATTCTCCATCTCAGCTGCTTGCAAGTGAGAAACTGAGCCTTTCTCAGAATTTTTCTTCAGTCTTGCTGGGTTTCCTTGTTGAAAAAGAAAGGTCTTGTCCTGACTTCATTTGGTGTTGCCAGGCCTGCAAAGCTTGTAACATTTACAGAACTTGCAGCAAAACTTAATTTCTTTATTAGGATTATTAGCATTGTCTGCTCACATTCATCTTCCAAAGCCCTTTAATTTCTGCACATTCTGGGCTCCCACAGCAGAGCTGCTGCAGGATTTAACAATGCCCTTCTGCTGAGCAGTAGGCTCCAGTAAGTTTTTCTAGGAGCAAATTCAGTGTCAGGAAATAAAGTTTAAAACTAGTAGTCTATTTCTTACAAGCAGAGATGATTGGTGTACTCCAAATTGGCAGCTTCTATTGGGGAAATAAATGACCATACCATCTAAGCTGTGCCAAATGATGTCCCTTTAGAATACCTGATTTTTATTTTGTTTCTGTTTGGATGGTCAGGATACTGTGTCATTTATCTTAGTTCATATGGGAGCATCCAGCACATTAGGCAACAACCACCAATAATGTATTTTCTTTGCCCCACAGTAAGCTGTGATTAAAACCCAGAATTTTAAATCCTGAATATGTGCTGCTGCTGTTCTAAAAGCAGTCTGCATTTAGAGCCAGTGTGGGAGGTCGATTTTGTTAAGAGCTTCCTAAAGCCACTGTAATGAAACGAAAGCTCTGCTTGCCTCTCGTTGCCTCTGGCTGTGTAGGGAGGCTGATGGTGTGAGCCTGTCACTGTAAGACTGGCTGCTGGCACAGATGCTTGGGTGGGCAGAGCACTGGCTGCTTATCTTCAGAACTTCTCACAGCAAAATTCCAGAGGCCCAGCCTCGCCTCCTGAGGGAGCTAAATTCATCCTTGAGGGGGAGGAGAGCTGTGTCAGTGCCCTGCTGCAGCTCTCCCGCTTGCTGAAGGCACTCTGCTGCAGGTCAGTGTCTGCAGCAAGGCCCTGCACGTGTGCAGCTGCAGGAACTGCACAGGGGCTTTGCTGCTCTGTGGTGTTCTCCCAAGTTGCAGAGGCCAGGCCATGGTAAAGGTGCCTTCACAGGCTGTTGCTTCAGGGAAGGTTCTGGAACTGAGCCGGGTGCTGCTGCAGTCAGTTGGAATGTGCAGCTGATGTCACTGCAGCTCCTGCAGCCAGGCTGGGATGGGCCAGGGCACCAGGGTTGGCACTGGATTTGTGTGATAGTGATGACTTGGCTTACCAGGCTGAGGGAGTACAGGCACTGAAATCTGTCCAAAACATGATTATTAGAATGCCACATGCAGAAGATTTATATGCTTTTCAACACCAGTTCAGGTTTTAGAGCAGTGACTCTCTTACATGAAAAAATTCAATTGACTTCAAAAATTTGTCAGTGGTTCTGAATAAGGCTGCAGGTTTTAGTAACATTCAGTTTCTTACATATGTGCCCTCCTTCTGGTTTAATTAAGCCTCCAAACACTGGTTTGAATGGTAGCTATTCCATATGCAGGCAAGTTGAGAGTCACAAGGGAAAGTTATTTAAATTGGCATTTAAGTCTGAGTCACTAACAACTCTTTGAAATTCTAGGTTATTAAAACTTCTGAATTCCCACTGAAGTTGAGAGAAGCATCCTCTGCAGGAATGCAAGGCTCACAGGTGGCTGTGGCTGCAGTCACAGCAGGTCACACTGGAGTGTCACAGCAGTGCAGGTGTGAGGCACAGCACTGCCTGACCTCACCATACACTGTGCTCCTGAGAAGCAGCCAAGCTCCCTTAAGCCTCTGGGACTCTGTGCCGGTAAAAAGCTGCAATGCTAGAAATACTCAAGAGATGCTGCCAGCTCTCCCACTCAGAGCAGGGGAGGAAATAAAACCCACCAGAGAAACAAATATGGAGCAAGATGGACTGGCAGTATGCAAGGAAATAAATTATGTATGTAGATATTATATATATATATAAAATACATATATATATTCAGGTAGGGGTGTTTGGGAAAATTATTTAAGGCTTGGGTTTGAACCCCTTTGGGTTTTGGGGAGTCACTTAGACCTGCTGACGGTGTCAACACCTTTGTTCCAGTAGGAGGAAGTTGAAGCCAGCTGACAAATTGTGGACTGCAGCCAGGTTGGGTGATGAGCACATTCATGGTGCAAGGGCCCCAGACACGGTGCAGGCACTCACCTATCACTGCCAAGCAGCCACGTTGCTGCCAGCACACCTGGTGTGACTGAACACCCTGAGTGGTGTTTGGAACACGGATGCCTGCCCAGTTTCATGGTAGCATGAAAGGACCGTGCATGCAGTCCCCATTCACTTGGAGGAGTTGGTGTCTATCTTGAGCTCACCTGGGTTTCATAAACAGGGAGAGTCTGAGCCTGGCAGGGTGAGAGAGGACAACACAAGTGAAAAATCCTCACTAGACCCTCCTGTGGAAGCAGAGAGAACACATTCTCAGCGGCTCTGAATAGTTCTGTACTTGCCTCTGATGTTTCACTTAGCTGACCCCTGTCTGAGCCGGCCTGCCCATGCAGCCCTGCCTTGCGGAGCACACAGCCCCTCCATCCTGGCAGGGGGTGTTTCTGAGCTGCTTGGTCAGCCACTTTAATTTCGCATCAGCTCAAGGGCTGATTGACTGCAGCATGTTTATTCCCCTCCAGATAAATCTCCAAACGGAAGCCGGCATGCTGCCCGTATCACAACCATGTCAGTATGGCTCAATTAGCAGCTCCACCGTGCCTTTGCTAATGAGGAGGCTCCAGCACGGCCCCGGGGCCGGCCGGGCGGGCTCAGCCGTGCTGGGTGTGACAGCCGCGGCCCGGACACACACAGCTTCGCCGGCACACCTCAGCCTGGGATCATTTGAAGAGCAGACGGGAGGCGTTCCCTGCTTCCACATTCTTTGGCAAAACCTGGCGGAGCACATATGTATTTCTAAGGGGGAACTGTAAACTCTCAGTAGGTTTATATCCAGACATTTTCCATCTTCTTTTTCACTGTTCCTAAATCTCCTGAAGCAGCTCTTGTGCATGAAAACTGTACATATCACAGGCATGTTTCCCTCAAGAAATCTCTCTATTATGCAATTTTCTCCTCTGTGTCTCCTTTTATCTTTGCTTTACAAAAAGGTTCTTGAAGGCATTGTTGTAATTTTTGTTAAATGCTGTATAAATGAGAGGATTAAAGAAAGAATTTGAGTAGCCAAGCCAAAGAAAGATGCTTTTCCAGACGGGTGGGATGTTGCAGGAACAGAGGGGACTTATTAATTCTGTGATGAAGAAAGGGATCCAGCACAGTACAAAAACCCCAATTAAGATGCCAACCATCAGAGCTGCCTTTTTCTCTTTCTGTTCTCTCCATGTTTCTCCATCTGTCTGGAAAGTGATAGCTGCACGACGAGCTGTAAACACCATCTGTGGTTCCTGCGAAGCTTCCTTCACCTCAAACAAAAGCAAACACAGTTTCTTACCAAGACAGTTTGTTTGAGTGAAGTATTACTTTTAAATGACAGTACAACATCTGTGCACCTGCCACAAAAGGCATGAACTCCATTCCTTCCATGCTAAAAGGAAGCAAATGCCCCAGAGTGCCAAAGTTACCAGGCTTCTCATTAAAAAGCTGCCAAGAGTAACTGACAAACAGAGCTAAACAAAGAGTACCTGGTGCCACGTGTATTGTGGGATTCTTTTCCAGTTTATTTTACGGAAAGTCTTCATACCTAGGGGGAATCAGGTTGTTAAGGCAGGTTAACAAAGGCCTGTATCTGCTGCCTATCCCTCACCAGACTCATGCTGCTCCATGGCCTTTAGACCCCCTCTAGTGAAATGCTTCAGCAGGGACCTTGGAATAGATGATGCCCAGAGGTTCCTTCCAAGTCCAACACTCTGTGATTCTGTACTTTCTCAAAAAGTACTCCATTGCCAGAAAAACACCATTTCAATTGGCCTTCAGTTCAAACTCTTGGCTTCAGCAGAGCTTACACAAGAGAGGAAAAGATTCCAGCTACTCCGGGCTGTGGACAGTGCTTCTTGTCTCCTCTCACTAAGGGCAAGACAATCATCTCTGCAGTGAGTACAGCACAGTGCTCTGGGGCAAACAACTTCTGGGCAGAAGTTATTCTTGTGCTTTGAGCCTGACCAGATGAAGATACTCCCTAGTGATTTTAATCTGAAGATTGAAGTGCCTGTGATATTAAAGTTCTTCTAGGTGCTGCAGTTATGAAGAGAGTGCAATAAAAGCAACAGTTTAAGGCTGTAAAATCTGCCTGAGTGATAATTCACAGGCACTGCAAGACTTTGACAGCACTCCAGATATGGGTCACTGTTAAATTAGCTACATATTCCACATGCATGTGCTACCTTTGTAATAGGTGGAGGGCCTCTGCTCAGGAGGAGCACAGCAATTCAGACAATGAAGCACTGGCAGTGGGGGAACAATCACTCTTCAGGATGGATATCCCTGTCTGCACCCTCAGACACCAGAGCAGGCTGCAGAACGCAGAGCACCAGATTATGGGTGCAGGCAAATAATGGAGGAAAATGAAAATCACATCTGTTCTGACAATTAAAATGGGACACCCCTCATGTAGCAAGGATCACACCATTTGTCAGCAGAAGGACTTGCTCTGCACATCCTTAATCACACTCTGCAAAAAGGGATGAATGCATGACACGAGGACAAATCTGTGACAAGCAACCATGAAAGATTATGTCCCAGCCCTGAGGAATAGTTACATAAGTGCCTCTTGGGAGCAGCCATACAAAGGATATTGTCATGAGCATCAGGCACAGTTTGGTACTGCATTTAACCTTCAGCTCTTGCTCAAAAATGGAGCTTGCTGTGTGCCATCATCAAATCACAGCCTTCTCACTGCTTCTGACTGCAGAATTTACAAGCAGTGACCCTTTTATCACTTAATTACATATTGTAAGAAAAGGTTATTTCATTTCCTTTGCTAGAAGATACCTCAGTCCTCAGGTATTTTCTAAAATGAAGCCTGCATTTACAGCCTGGTCAAGCTCCTGCTGAAGTCAGAGGAGTTTTTACAAATTTCACTGGTTGTTAGGTCAAGCCTCTGAATACAAAACAGCAAGTGAAAGATCATGGCACATTTTGTAAATTACTTGCTAGAACTAAATGCAGCTCCAATTGTATCAAATCTGCAGCTCCCAGTGCCAGTGGCTTTGCATGAGTCCAGTTTCCAATGTAAGTCACAACAGCTAACCTTTATCCCTGCACCACACAGAACAAGGGACAAGTATGGAACCTTTACCCACATTTTGGGTTACTGATGAGCACTAGCAAGCAGGCTGTGACAGCAGCAGAGGTGGTCACAGACTGTCAATTAGAGCAGCCCATGGAGATGCCCTGGGTTGTGCTGGAGCCTTCTCTGCAGTGTTGCACACTGTTCTCACTCGGTGTCTAGCAGCACACTCTGCCTCGGGCACAGATTTCCTTCCATCTGCCCAGGCACTGCTCCAGGAGCTGCGAGTCAGGAGCACTGGGGAAAGAGCTGCTATGAAAGGACTGTGCTCTGAGGCTGGAATTTAGTTCTGAACTCATGAAATCAGCTGTTTCCAGGACAATGGGCTGTGAGAAGTGCACAGATGATGGCTGTTCTGTGAGAATAATAAAGACAGTAAATGAAATGAGCTCAAGTACATAGCCTTCTACAGCCACAAAGGAGTTTGGTTTTAGTTCCAGAATAAATTTATTCTTCTGTACATTGATCAGCAATTACAGTTCAATGTCCCTTCTATTGTTCATCTGTTCCCAGTAAATTACTGCTCCTAAATGGCTACATGTTCCCAGAGCTGTATGTTCTCAATTCCTGTGTTCTTAGAATGTCACAGAAAACATGCCACCAAGGAGCTTCTGACAAAATCCCCTGATTTAAAATGTTCCTTATAGCTTTAATGATTGCTGTTACTGGTCCTTCGTGGCAGGTGCTCTGTGTGTGTTTGTCCTGCACCTGCAGGGTCTGCAATCACAAAACAGTAAAGAGGATAAACATCCATCAAATCTGGCTTAGTACCACAAATTCAGAGCTTTGCCTATCACAGTGTGGCTCAGCAAAGGTCATTACTGCCTCAGTGCAGCCCTGGCACACTTCCTGCTCTTTGAACAAGAACACAAGAAGCTAAATGCATAACAAAGGATCAAACACAGAAATGTTTACACTCTCCTGGATGCCCCACCAATGTGACAAACAGTTCATCTGACAGGGAGAAGAACACCCACTTTTTTCTCACAGGATTTTCTTCTGCTGTAAGCAGGACTAACTCTGTATTTCTCCCAAGAAATCACTACCCACTCCATTTTGCTTCCAGCCTCACTCCCTTCCAGACATTTTTGGAAACTCTTCTGGACAGCTGAACTTTGTTTCCTAACCCATCTCTTCTACTCGTACAGAAGCAGAAATAATAAATAAAAGGCCCACGACCCCTTCAGAAAAGATGAATGTGTTTTTTCTCCCACATTGTCCTGACTGGTTAAGTGAGTTGGAGAAGCTGAATGGGCCAAGGTGCAGAACAACAGAGCACCTCTGGGAGCTCTGGGGCCTGATGTTATCCCAAGTGGGAAGGACTCTCACAAAACTCTAAGGTTTGGATCATGCCTAATGTTTTTATACACTTGAAGTTTATAAAGTAGTTTATATAACTACTTGAAGAGCTGGGAAAGAAAAAACCAAGCAAAATAACTCCCAACAAAACCTCCACCAATCATCAAAAAAAATTGATTTTTAACTCCTCATATGAAAATTTAAACCTGATTTTTGCAATTGCTGCATGTAAGTAAAGCAGACATTCAGATCCCATCATCCTTGGGTTTGCTGGGCTATCCCTGTGCTACAAGGAATTTAATTGATTTAAAAGGGCACTATCCAGCAGTATCTGCTGTTTTTCAAGCAGTCTCATTTATTTCAATTGGACTGTTTAGAGAGAGAATTATTGCCTGCTGTCAACAAGGTGTGACAGAGCATAGCTCTCTGTCAGTGATGGGATGTCACTAGATTTTTAATGAGGGTCACCCACGTCAGTGTTGCCTGCAGCATTCACTTTTTAGGGAGTTTCATAACAAACAATTATAAAAGCACCAGCTTAATTTAGGATCCCAGTTTGGCAATTATTTTATTTCAAAGGAAAGCAAAAAACCAAGCTCTCATTAAAACCTGAAGCATCTCAGATGTTTCACGTCCATCTCCCTCACCCAAATTTTTTCAAAGGTTTTGAAAAGTATTTTTCAAAAACACAAGTAAAATTTTAACCAAAGAATGACTCAAAATAATTATTCTGTAACTATTCTGTCCTGCAGGTCTCTAAGAGTGTAGCAACATAAGGTATGTATGCCAATGCCCAGTTTCAAAGAAATGTCTGTTCTCTGGTTTGGGAAAAAAACCCAAACCATTTTATATTTATATATATATATACACACTTATATATAGGGGGAACCTGCAAAGCACTTTGGTGCCTGACTCTGTTGTCTGACAAAGATCAAGGTACCACCCTCACTGCTCCACTTTGTGCACTGGTTTTTCCAAGGCATCCCTACTGGCACCTGAGTGCTATGAACTCCAACCTTTTCTGTCCTTGCACTTGCCAGATTTAACCAGCTGCTTGTACCTCAGGCCCTGAGCTGCATTCCTGCTGTGCAGTTCCAACCCAGCACTACCTGACAGCTCATTCCTGAGTGCAACACAGACTTCTCTCCCAGCAGGGATCACTGCTGATATTGCTCACCTCCAGACTGGGAAGCACTGCCAGGCTTTGGCATTGTCTGCCAAAAAATCCCTGCTAATATTCCTCAGATCAACTGGTGCAGGGCACCTGGAGTGAGAAGTGACATAGATGCAGAGGGGAATTCACATCCAGAGTCACAGAATGACAGAAAGAAAATGTTGCCAGGGTGAGCATGACTGGTGAGCATTCTCTGAGAAAGAAGAGATGGAAGAAAGTAGAGGGAGGAGAGACAATAAGGGAGAAAGAAAGGGAAAAATAGAATGAGCTGAGGGGCAAACCACAAGAAGTAGAACAGAATTTGCCCCATCACAGAGGACAGAGCTGATGCTGACAGCCTGATCTGCCATCCTTGCAGAGAAGCAAAGCTTGGCAACAGTTACTTTGTGTTTGTATGTTAAAAAAACAACAGGGTTTTGCCAAAGAACAGTAGTGATGTGTGTGAAGATTTCCCTCCAGAATTCACTGGTAACTGCTACTCTTCCTGTAGATGTGATGGATTCTACTATCACAAGCTCAAAAAGGATCAGGATAACACTTGGTGAGTAAATCTCAGTATCTTAATTTAAAAAGAAAACAAGAACTGCATCCTGAATTCCAGCTCGCCTGATCCACGAGTTCATTGAACATACACATGTGCAGATCAGCTCTTCCTACAGGTGAGGAGAGAAGTTTGCATCTGAATCACAGAACTCTTTTAATTTAAGTCAGCAAAAGGAGCTGCTGGGACAATGGAGGAGGTTGCCACTACACACCAATTGCAGATTGAAGAATCCCTGTTAGGAGAAGTTAATACATCAATCACACCAATACGAGAAAGAAGACCTACTCAAGCAAAGGCTTGAGCATTTGCTGGTATTGCAACAACCCCTCCAGAAGTGGTGTTTAGCTCACTCTGGCTGAACCCTTTTGTCAGTGCAGCCTAAAGCAGCCCCCAGAGGATGCATGAACAAAAAGCACTTACCTGGCAGCCATGCTGGGCCCACGCAGGGCCTCTGGCAGACAGAACTGTGACAATTTGCAGCCACACTCTGTCTTGCTAAAACTGTCACGTGGTGTGTCTCCACTGGCTTGAGCAGCAGTGCCTCAGCTCGTTTTGCTTCCAGGAATTTTAGATTCCAATCAACTAGTCCTGTATGAGTATGTGTGGATGTAAAAGAGCATGCAAAACCACTACAAATAAACAGCTGGCTTTTGTGCTTGAAGAGGTCATACATTAACTCCAAGAAATACTTTCATCATACTTAAAACAATTTGAAAGAAATTTGGTGCAAACTAGGGGCTGAAGATCATGGGACAAAATGCCACTAGAGGAGACATTCTCAACTTTTCTAACAAATTTTTTGCCTTTTCATAGAAGCTACCTTCATAAATCAATATATATTAAAAGTATCTTCAAGACATTATGATCTAAATCTGCGAGTCTAATCACATGTGCTGTTATCTCTTGCAAGAATCTGGGGACAAACCTACAGACTCTTACTTGTGACCATAACAATGAGCTTCCTTGACTGCAAATCAAAGACAGGATTTTGCAGGGGATTAAGGCCCTGCAGGATTAGCCCCAGTGGAACAGAAATGTTCTCTGTAGGTATCTCTAACATCCACACAGCTCACCTTTGGCTACTGGGAAGGGACTGGGCTTAGGAAGTGCAACATGCCATCACAAAAACATAAAGACTGGTAGGGGTGAGAGCAAGGGTATGTGACAGGGAAAGCAGGGAAAGTTTACAGAGAGCACAGCCAAGCACAGTGGAGGCATGGAATGGGTGGCAGCAGCATCATGCAGAGAGCCTGACCCATGGAACACAACCCCAACCCTTCAAAAGGGATGGACACAGCCTTCCTGTCAGCAAGGTGTATCCCCAAAATGAATGAGACCTCCCACATGGCCAGTCTTTGGGATAAGGAGAATATGGTTTTGAAGCCAGCAGGTAATTTTAAACCAGTAATGATTGCTCATTGTGTCAACACTATGCAGTGAGAAGTAGTCAAGGTAAAACAGCCCAAGCACATCTCTCTCTCTCTCTCTCTCTATATATATATATATATAGTGTATAGTGTGTAATTTGCTTACCAGAATCTATTCAGACACACAAAGTCTGTGCTGGCACATAAGTGTGCATTTATCTTGGTTTTATAATTTTTTTACCTCACCAACACTATAAAAAACCCCAAGGTGTTTTTTTTTTTTTTTTCCAAGAGGAAGAAAATCCCAAGGAACAGCAAATTCAGAACAAGGAGACAATTTTCAAAAGTCTCTCCCGACTGGCAGTGAGTGCACCTGTCCCTTACTCTTATAACACACTAAGAAAAAAATGAGACTAAAGCTCTTCTCCAGGCGCTGCACTTTTTGACTGGGGAATTACTGCTCACGTCCAGCCTGTGACAAAGTTAAACTCGCAAGGGAGCCCCAGGCCACCTCGCAGCCTTCCCGCTGAGCCCAGCCCAGCATGGCAGGGGTGAGGAGCTGATGAGCAGCAGGATCGCAGTGCCTGGGGGAGCAGCAGGGGCTCCCTCCCCTTGCCCAGCCTTACCTGGGCAGCCTCGGACAGGGGCACCACGGCGTTCCTCCTGCGGCCCCCCATGTGGAACTTGGACGCCTTGTAGATCTTCCAGTAGACGAAGAGCACCACGCAGAGGGGCAGGTAGAAGGCCCCGCCCGTGGAGACGATGGTGTAGGACGGGTCCTGGCTGAGCTGGCAGCGCTCCTGCTCGGGGCTGTAGGTCTCCCCCCAGCCCAGCAGCGGGGCGAGGGAGATGGCGGCGGACAGCAGCCAGGTGAGAGCGATCATGACGTTGGAGATGCGGCGGCGGGCGAGCAGCGTGTACTGCAGCTGCCGGGTGACGGACCAGTAGCGGTCCAGGGCGATGGCCGTCACGTTCCAGATGCTGGCCGTGCAGCACAGCACGTCGAAGCACACCCACACGAGGCACAGCTCCCGGCCCAGCCGCCACCGCCGCCCGGCCGACAGCTCCTTCACCAGGCTCAGCGGCATCACCAGGGCCGCCACCAGCACGTCCGACACCGCCGTGGAGGCCACCAGGTTGTGGGGCACCCGGTGGAAGGCCTTCACTCGCAGGATGGTCGCCAGCACCAGCAGGTTCCAGAGGAAGGTGGCCACGGTCAGAAGCACCAGCAGGGTCAGGATGAGGACGGTGAAGAGGGAGAAGGGCTCCCGGCCCCTCCACGCGCTGCCGCCCACCATCGAGGAGGAGGCGTTGGTGTCCATGTTGGCGGACGAGGTGTTGGCGCCCATGCCGGGCTGGCACTGGCCCCGTGGGGAGCAGGGGCTCAGGGTCTCCGCCATGCCCGGGGCCAGGGCTCGACCCCTTCCCAGCCCGCCGGCACCGCCACCAGCCCCGCTGCCGGCGAGCGGGAGCCCCACGGCGGGACGCGCCTCCGCTCAGCGGCCGCCCGCCATGTGCCGCCGCCCCAGCGCCGCCCGCCGCTCCCGCCAGATGGCGCCCTTGCACAAGGGACACGGTGGCGCCGGGAGAGGCGGCGGGAGCGGGGCCGGGCGGCGGGAGCGGGGCCGGGCGGCGGGAGCGGGGCCGG
>VZUI01035055.1:5237-43968 GCA_013401135.1 Cettia cetti | reverse complement strand
ATTCTGCAGCCCCTTTTGAGCTCCCTCAGGAATTCTGCAGCCCCTTTTGAGCTCCCTCAGGAATTCTGCAGCCCCTTTTGAGCTCCCTCAGGAATTCTGCAGCCCCTTTGGAGCTCCCTCAGGAATTCTGCAGCCCCTTTGGAGCTCCCTCAGGAATTCTGCAGCCCCTTCCCCAGGACACAGACAACTTAAACAGCTTAAGAAATGTTAACCCTTAGGATCATATGAAAACACACAGAAGGCATGAAGGGTTTTTTTTTTCTTCTCAGTTATATTTATTTGAAAACCCTTCTGCTTTTCATTAACAGCTGAGATGAAAACTCATGTGTTGAGATCTGATTTTGCTCACACAGCCAAGAAAATGCCATGAAGCAGAACTTTAAGAGCTTTAGATCTGCCTGAGGGGTGTAAATGTCATGCAGCTCACCTGGTCGACTGCTCCTGTCCCTCCCAGGCAGGGCTCGGGTGCTCACAGCACCTCTGGGAGCTCTCTGGTTCCTGTTACTCATCTCTGGGAAGAGGGGGCTGGAGCTCTCTGCCAGGGGCAGCATCTTCCAACACTTCCAGTTTTCCAAGGTACCATAAGTGGCACTCAGGGCTCTGGGCTGGGGACAGGGTGGGGATCAGCCCGGACTCAATGGCCTTGGAGGTCTTTTCCAACCTTCACCATTCTGTGATAAACCATTAATTACTACTAAAACTATTAATAAACTATTCTGTAATAATCTTTTAATTATCCAGTCCTTTATCCCTCCCATGATTCTGCCCCTTGTTCCTGCCTAGGAACCAATTCTGAGTGTGAGATCCCACCGAGGACCAGCTCCAACCCCCCTGAACATTCCCCAGAGTCCTTCAAAGGAGCAGTTGGCTGCAAGCACCTCATTCCCTGCTGGATCAGCAGGAAATATCTGTATTTTTGTACTTCTGGGTCACAGCTATTTAAGCTCAGTACAAAAATAAACATAATTTATTTCGCAGAGCAGATGCATCTCCTTCTTCAGAACCTCATTAAATGTTCCTAAAAATGCAACACGTGAGGCTGCTGCCAAAAACTATTGGCAAACAACAAAAATGCCACAGGACTCCGGGTTTCTCCCGACTGCCTCGAGCAATTTTCCCAATCTTAGTGCAGGACACAAAGAGACTGGACAGACTTTTAAACGCTTGGTAGTTTTGTTCATTTATTGTAGAAAAGTTATTGTAATGCAGTTCATCTTTATACATCTAAATTCCAGAAAACGAATCCATAGAAATGAGGATACTATGGGCATGCAGTCTGCATGATCCTGGTCACAAAAATAACACCACTTTTTTTTTTTTCCTTTTTTTTTTCCTTTTTTTAAGTTTTTGTAGTTTTCTTTGAAAGCCACTAAAAGCAGAGGGAGAGCAGAGCATGCACCACTGTACACATTGCATAGTATATGGTACCCACATGCCTGGTCGGGTGCTACACACACAGGGTCTAGAGGGCAAAACAAAGGGAAAATCAGCAGAAAACACAAATTTGGGGTGGCTCTGTCCCAGTAAAGGCAGTAATGTCTTCACCAGTGTGGCTCTGAACTGGCTCCCAGTGAGGCAGCGCTGCCAGGCTCTCGCTGGGAACCAGCTGGGCTGAGAAACAGAGATTCTCTGGGATGTGAGAGCCCAAGGGCTGGAGCTGGCAGTGGGAATGGCTGAGCCCACAGGCACTCTCACTCTGCATTCTGCTGGCCTGGCTCTCCCTGTCTGCACCAGGAGGGAATCCATCAGCTGGCTCCCATTCCCACACACTCCTCAACCTCACCTCCCTTCACGTTTGCAGTTCTTGGGAATTTGGGCTGCTCTCCCACCTCCAGGCTCTGTGTCCCCACAAACATTTACTGGAGTGTTCCATTCCTGACCTTGGGCTGCTGATGGATCCACCAGTCACATCCCAGATCTACACATTGGCCAAAATTAAAGTTAGCAATGTGATTTCAGCTTCCAGGAGGAAATCAGCAGAAATGAATGCAGTGGGCTTCGTGATTTGAAAAAGGTTCTTTTTGTTGTCGTTCATTAATTAATATGGAAGGGATACAAGTTATTGAAAAATCAATCCCATGTGCAAAATGCCAAAATCAACTGCTGAAGTCTCAGGCAGCGAGTAAACAGATCAAAAATGCAATAAATCCACTGATGCTGGATCAGGAATCTCCCCCTTGGTTCCAAAAGCACGATGCCAGATGCAGGAGTGGAATTATTGTAAATTTGTGCTATTACAAATGTGCTTCTTTTCCCTTGCTCTGTTTTCACACCGTTGGCAAAGGGAGGATTTTGAGCTCTGTGGATTCTGTGCTGCAGAGCAGATTTGACAGGGGGCTGCCACAGTTAATCACATTTGGCTTTTCAGGCAATATTGATAAGGCAGGGGATGATCAGGAGGTGCCATTCCTGGGCAGACCTTGCTCTTGGCCAAGACAGGAGCTGGTGTCACTGCCAAGGAATTTGGTTTCCCAGATTCCTGAGGCAGGTCCATGAATCACCCTGAGACCAAGGCAAGGCTGCTCCCAGCTTCAAGGGAACAAAGGTGTGATGCTCGTTAACATTTGAAATGATTTCCACCTCCTCCCCAAATCCTCTGGATGGATTTAATCACAATATTTCTCCTGACTTCTTGAGGGGATTCCACACGCAATGAAGGAAATCTGAACTTTCACTCCTAAGCAGCATTTTCACCTCTTTCTCTGAGTTAATTCCTTACATATATTTTATTCCTTACACATATTTTACAACTTTATTTAAATGTCCCTTTTTTTTTTTTAAAGATAAGCCTTTATTTTTCTATATAAAATAAACTAGGCTTGGTAACAACCTCACCATGGTTATTCAAATGCCTCTTAAAATGACACCACACTCTCTTTTAGGATCATTTCAACTCCATTTCCCCAGAGTTAAGCTTGGCTGCATTTCAGGGTCCTGCAGCCTTTGTAGGATTAATATTTGAGGGAATGAGAGGCAACTCCAACAAAACACAAGGCAGCAGAATCCCATGGATCCAAACCAGGACTGGCACCAACAGGGGTAACAGAAGTTGATTTTAAAATGCACATTTTTAGGAGCAAACCCAGGTTTGTATCAATGACATTTTATCAAATATGCATCTGATTTTGTCATGCATAGTCTCCAATTATTTTACCTTAAAAAAAAAAAAAAAGGAATGTGGGATCAAGGACAAGTTTCAGAAGTACTGAACTTGTGAAAGAAAAGCAGCAGAGGACACATTTAATGGATTATTAAAGAAAAAAGGAGTGTCAGAACCCCTGACTTACCCAAATCATTGTGCTGTGAACAACAGGAATAACAACATTATTTTAGAATGGTGAAGTCAGTGAAGACAGGAGAGTCTGGATGCTCCAGGGGATTCTGTGTGTTGAGACCAAACTGAATTCAGAAGATTTGGCATCCAACTGAAGCTACAGATATCGGCAGCTGTGAGTTGCACATCCCATGGGAAAAATGTTTGGCATCAGGAAAACAATCTGTACATGTTAAATACAACTCCAGGGAGAAAGTGTTTGAAATTCAAAGGTTAACAATTAAAATAATTGATTCTCAGACATAAGAATGTGCTGAATTTTCTCTTTAGAGATTATTGTTATCACCTTGATTGGTTAAATCCTTTTTAATCCCAAAGTGCCCTGAATGAGAAACTTGGATAACAACAGAACTTTTAAAAAAACCCTGTTTTATAAACATTTCTAAACCCTCTGTCTCTGCCAGAGCTCAGAACAGAGCTCTGGTCTTTAGTATTATGTTAATAACAAGAAGTAATGTGAGGACTAGAGAATGAGGCTGGATTGCTTTGGTTAGGAACACATGAACTCCACAATTTCAACTAAACCACAAGAGAGCTGCTCAGCAGTGCAGGAATCCCAGCAGGAATTACCAATCCTGATCCCAGCACGGCTTTCACTCCTCACTTTGTCCTGAACAGAAATCCCTTTTCCAAACAACCAAACAACCCGTGGTATCTACAGTAAGTGAAGAGTCTCCCAGCATGGTTGGGGTATTTGTACTTGAAGAAAATCTCTTTGCAAAGAATTCAACACCCCAGCAAGGAGGGAGAGCTGCAGGGCCCCTGGTGCCTTTTATGACAGGGGAATGGGCTCTGGGAGAACCTCAGGACACCCAGGAGTCAGGGCAGCTCAGCCCATGGAAGGAAGGACCTCAGGCCCACCCCTGACTTCCCTCACAAGTTTGTTTTTGTCAAACCCAGGTTGTTTTGGCACTTGAGATGTTCAGGGGATGGACTGTGCAGACGGGGCTGGGGATCCTTCCCTGGCCTGGGGTGACATGGAAGACTTAAAACAAGGCTCCAGGAAATCGATGTGCTTTGCAGCCACTGCAAATATGCAAATCTCCTCAAGCAGTTAATGAGCTGATCCCTAATTTGGTGCAGAATAAAGAGAAGCAGCTGCTGCCCAGGGTTCTACAGCTCCCCTGCAATCAGGACTTCAACACAAACAAGGAAAGCTCAAAGAAGGGGTGGCCTAAGGCCTCCTTTCTCCTGCAGGTCTGTGTGCTGTACATGGAAAAAGGGCTGGAGAACCTCCTGGAGGCTGCTCCACTGTGCTGCAGCATGGAATCCTGGTGGAGCAGCCTCTCCCAGGCCAGGCCCTGCCGAGTTCCCTCAGCCCCAGAGCTCCTCAGCATCCACAGCCAGAGGGAATGGGCAGGATCAGGCCTGGCAGATCCATGCAGGACTCTGGGACTCCAGTGGATGCACAGATTTCCACATTTTCCTTGGTAACTGCTCCACTGGGATCACCCACTGATGCTGGAGCTGCCTGTTAGGCAGTGGGGTCATTAAAGTGATTCATTAATCAGGTGTCTGCCACCTTTTAATGCTGCTGGAGATGGGTGTGGGTATGGGTGTCCCACAAAGGACATGGATTGCTTTTCCTAGTAACTTCAAGAGGATAATCAGACTCCAAGATGCTGGAAACACCCGTGGTCTTTGCCAGGAAGAAGAAACTGGAATATTCCAGAAATTCCTTTAGTGCTACATGCTTTCAAAGCCTGGCTTCAGCAGGCTTTGGGAGGAAAACAAGCAAATAAAAAAGTGAATGATCCTTATTTTTTGGGGAAAAAAAAATTAGTTGTGACATGAACCTGCATAAACAAATGCAAGTTCATCATAATTGTGTCAATTCCAGGGAATGTGTGCAGTGGGGAACGTGGGGAGGCTCTGCTGGAAGATGTCAGTGGTTGTACAAAACGGGCAATGGGGCTCAATTTTCAATCCCATGGGATCTAAGGCTTCACTGATGGTGTAAAACACAAGGTCCAACCACAGAAATTCATCTCTTGGAAGGAACTCAAGACTCAGTAGATGAAAGAAATGATTGGTAGGAAGTAAGGCAGCAATATCTCCAAGGATTTATCATAGCTCTTGGAATCCAAAGCTTGGAATCAGCTCTACGACTTCCCTGGGAGCAGATTTTTGTCTGATATTCCCTTTTTTATTGCAATTCTGACCGAGATGGTGTTTGAAACGTTCATCACTGCTGACTGTTGAAGCCCACTCCCTTCCCCTTGGATTTCATGGCTGGAATGATCTTCTGGAGAGTTCTTGTGCGCCGCTGGAACCGTCAGACATTCAGAGAAGCATCTGGGGAGATGGAACACGTGGGCAGCTTCTCGGGGTACTGGGATGGAGGTACTCTACACACAGAGGAGGGGATTGTTTTCCATTTGAAAAGCAGGAGAAAAATGGGAGAAAACTCTGATGTCTCCATACTCCTGTTCCATTTTGGGACTTCTAGCTGTATTCAGGTAAAAGAGTGGGGGGAAAAAAAAAAAAAAGACCATTCCCAACCTCCAAGCACACAGACGATGGAGTTTGTTCCTTTTCCTGTCCCTATTTCCCGTCTCCTGTCGCAGTTCCTCCCTGCTGGTCCTGACAAAACCCTCAGGACTGGCTGAACTCAAGAATCATTTGGCTGCAACATTCATGCCAGGTCTAACAAGAATTTCAAACTGGAAAGTGTTTTGTAACTGCTGCAATAATTTGGGGGGTTTGGCACTCTCGAGAGTTTACATTTGGTTTTGTCGGAAAAAGCCATTCTGGAAAGAAATCATTAGAATAAATTCTTTTATTCTAACCTGAAATGGAAACGGAGCTCCCAGCAAACAAATACTGGAGCTGGCTTTCTGACTTTCAGTGGTTGGTAATTTTCAGATTTTTCTTTGTATTTTTTCTTTTTTTTTTTTCCCAACATGCTCGCGTCGACTTTCCAGTCAATTCACCCAAATTCCAACAGGAATTGGTTTATAAATTGGTTCCAACTGGAACTGGTCATTTGGAATTTCCAGCACAGGAAATCATTTTATAAGTGCCTCGGTAAGTACCCAAAATTACAAACGGATGTGTCTAATACCTAAGGACGAGAAAAAAAAAAAAGGCTATAAATGCAAATGCTGTATTAAACCCAAAAATAATCCCAAAAACAACCTCTACGATCGGGCAGAAACGGAAGGGCCGGGCTGGGTTTTGCTGCCCCCTAATTAAACATCAATGACAGCAGAGTGCAACTGCAGTGTCACCGTCACACCCGCCAAATTAACATGATCTAATTGTTATTTCTAGCTACGGTATGGCAAGGTATCAAGGGATGGATCCCGCTTTTCCCCAGTCCCCGCACTCAGAGCCGGTGCCGCGAGTCGTGGCTGTACCCGCCGGGGGAGCCGCGGTTCCGGTGGGGTTTGTACAAGTCCTGGTAGGGGTCAGAGTATTCCTCCTCCACGAGGGGGTAGTGGTCTCGGCTGTGCTGGGAGCTGGAAGACAAGCGGTTCCTGCTCTTGCGAGCCCTCTCGTTGTGGTAGTTCTCGTCGGAGGTGACGAGGCTGCGCCGCTCGATGGGAGAGTTCTCCGCGGAGTGGCCGCCGTGCCTCCCGCGCTGGCTCTGCGGGGGCCAAACAAGGGCAGCGTTAATTCCGCACCCGGGGCTGCCCCACCTCGGCTCCTGCCCAGCCCCGGCCCACGTTTCAGCAGCCTCCAGCCTCTCTGCGCCTCTCCCGGCCCGGCCGAGCCCGGCTGCTGCGGGGCGGGGAGCGGGCCGGCTCCGGTGCTGCAGCGGGAAGCTCGCCCTGCTGGGTATTACATCGAGCATGAAAAGTGAGCTGATGTAGTCAGCATTTATCACTTTTCTCTGATCAGGAACAGAACATTCACGCTGCTAACTCTGCTTAGGGAATGTCTAAGAGTCCATTTCTGTGGTTTTGGAAAACATCTGAAGATGTTTGTCTGGGTTGTTTTTAAAGGTGCGGCTCTTATTTAAAACCCCTCCTGTGACCAAATCAATGATGGGCTGCTCAGCAGGCAGCCAAGGGGAGGCTAAAATCATTGGATAATAAATTCTTTCAACTGAAACATAGTATTTAAATATGCTGACAGAAAATCCTTTCCTCAGATAATTTATTAATTAGGAGCCTTTGCTCTCCTCACGTTCCCATGACAATGCCCATCATTTGTCACACGAACAAAATGAGTTCATGTTTTTTGGCCAGTTAAGGGCACAAAGAAGAAACAGCCTAAAATAAGTATTTTGTTTGCTTTCACCACACACTGAACCTCTCAGGAGTATCAGCACCCATCTCTCAGGACAAACTCTGTGCTGAAACTCCAGCCCCTGCTCTCTGGGATATGAAACCTTCCTCCTGCTGCTACAGCCTCTGCCTGGCGACTGTTCTCCTGAATAATTTATATCCAAGGCTGGTGTGGCGGGGCAGGGATGGAGCAGGGGGTGTGTGCTTACAGCTCCAGGCTGCTGCTGCCAGGGACACTCCTGGACAGGGGCCCTGAACAAGGGGCCCCTCTGCAACCTCACCCCCAGAAACTGGGGAGAACTCCAGCCAGGGGATCCCCAATTCTCCTCAGAGCACCAGGTTTTAGTGGGGATTGTGGCAAAGTGCTTCGGAAATTAAAGGAGGCTGGGAGAGCTGGGAATGTTCACCTGGAGAAGGCTCCAGGGAAAGCTCAGAGCCTGAAGGGGCTCCAGGAGAGCTGGAGAGGGGCTGGGGACAAGGGACACAGGGACAGGACACAGGGAATGGCTCCCAGTGCCAGAGGGCAGCAATGGATGGGAGACTGGGAATTGGGAATTCCTGCCTGGGAGGGTGGGCAGGCCCTGGCACAGGTGCCCAGAGCAGCTGTGGCTGCCCCTGGATCCCTGAAGTGTTCCAGGCCAGGCTGGACAGGGCTGGGAGCAGCCTGGGGCAGTGGGAAGGTGTCCCTGCCCATGGATGGGCTTTAAGCTCCCTTTGAACCCAAACCATTCTGGGGTTCCATGATGAATTATCCCTGTGTTTATCTGACACAAATGCAGTTTGGATGAACAATCCCCTCATCAACTGCAGCTTTAACTCCCTGCTCAGCCCTCTGCCTTCCCTGTGGTAATTCAATTCAGCTCTCGGGCTGCATCCTGCTGCTTTCCTGAAACCTTCCCACTTCCCTGGGCTGCTAACACATGGAGGAATGGCCCAGGTAACTTTTGATCCTGCTGTGTGGTTGGAATCACCACCTGCAGAAGTGGACTTGAAACCCCAATCCCCTGGAGCCTAGGGAACATCTCCCCAAAACCAGAGCTATGGGATTTGAATCCATGCCCTGAAATTAGGCCAGACTGTGTTTAGAGCTAACCAGTCACAAACAACTGGTTCTGAGGAGTCAGAGAATCCCAGAATGGTTTGGGTTGGAAGGGAAATTAAGGATCACCGAATTCTTTCCCCTGCCATGGGCAGGGACACCTCCCACCATCCCATGTTGCTCCAAGCCCTGTCCAACCTGGCCTGGGACACTTCCAGGGCTGGGGCAGCCACAGCTTCTCAGAGCAATAAATATTTTTCTAGGCAAAGCTCAACTTTACTCTTCCCTCCTCAGCTCCGCATCGAGCTCTTCCTTTAAAGAAGGCAATTCCCAAGGATCAGGTGTGGCAGAGCCAGCACTGCCACCCGTGCCCTCTGGGACTGCTCTGGATCTGTGCCATGGAATGTGACCCTCATGACCTCCGTGAGTCAGGAGTTCAGTCAGAACTTTCAGTTCTCAGTAAACCAAAGTCCAGGCCACAGCCAGGTGAAAATGGGAGTCTCCCAAATCTGGATTTGGTGAAGCAGGGACAGCCTGTCCCAGGCTCGCTGCTACGTGAGCCTTTGGGCTGTTGCTTTTCTGTCCCCGAGGTACCAAGGGCATGAGGAATATAAAATCTTCCTCTATCACAAACACCTTTGCTAGTTTAATTAGTTTGAGTGCCTTTTAATTACCACACACATCATCGCAGTGAAAGCTGATGCAAATCCTTCAAAGGTTTTGAATGAGTATAAAACCTCCTCGTGGATAGCAGGGATGGTGGAAATCCTTACTGTGAGACACCCATGGCAAACACCAGGGCCTGAACCCTCCTGGCACGGAGAACCTGCAGCCTCTGGTTGGGCATGGATCAATCCAGGAGAAATTTACCCCTCTGCAGAGCACCAGCACCATTGATCCCACCGAAACCCTTTGGAATTCGGGTGAAGTGGGGATTAAGTGATGCATACCTTCAGCCAGCCCACTGCACAGGGGTGATTTTCATCTTCAGTGTGAGTTTTCCCTAAGTAAATGGAGCAACATTTCACAGTTATTGCTGGTGTCCATTGATCAGAGAGAAATAAATGCCTGAAAAAAATTCTGTGGATACACCCAGTTCTCAAAATGAAACTGAAGAGGTGAAAGTTCTGCAGATGGTATTTTATTGGCATGAAGGGATGGAAAACTGAAATTTTAAGGCAAGTGGAAAATGGAAACAACAGTTTACATGTGCATGTTATTATTAGTAACAGAACAGTGCTTGTGCATTCAGCCACTCAGGAGACAGTGACTTGCTGGTCCCAATAAAACCAAGCAGGGCTTTAGAAAGGTGAGTGCAGGAATTAAGCACCTTCAGGGAAGTGCAGCTCGCTCAGAGCAAAACCAGCTGGATGTTAACTGAAAACACCAAACAACAGTCATTTCCTCCAAAACTGTTACCTGCTTCCAGACACTCCACAAGCAGAGCAGATGTTACATTTGTCAGGTGAATTATTCATTAAATGTCATTTGTTCAGTTCTATTTCTGACGTACATTAGCGAGTGACACTCCTGGAGTCCCACACACACTGAAACTTGCAGGATTTAAAGCTCCCTGCAATCCTGAGCCCCTCAAGCATTCCCAGTTATTAGCCCCAAACATTTCTGGTTTCAAACTTAATAAAGCACGTACTTCTCATTAAGGACTATTTACATGCCACGATTGAAGTGTCAAAGTTCAGCCGAGTCTGAGCTATCCCTGTGGAAAAAAAGGGTCACAATTTTTTTCAATGGGTAAAAAAAAAAATGTCTTTTATTCACACACTCAAAGAACAAGCTTTTCCACCCAAAAGGGAACGTTCGGTGAAGTTACGAGGGCAGAATAAAAGGGATCGTAACTCCTGGCTAAGAAATTGTTTTACTTCCCACTAAAGGCCGAGCATTCCGTGCTGAGGGGCTGCTGGCTCAGCGCTGCCAGCCCTGAGCGGGCTGTCCCCAAAGGGAGCGGTGCCTCACCAGGCGGGGCTGTGTCAGCACGGCCCCGGCAGAGCGAACCCGCGCAGCTGCTCTGCGGCCGCCGGGGCTTTTCCTACCTGCAGGCCGGAGATGGCGGCGGGGTACGGGGACAGGGCGCTGGATGCCAGGTTCCTGCCCAGCAGGGGGGTCATGGGCGTGGCGCTGGAGGTGTGCGTGGCTCTCCAGTAGGCCTCCAGGTACTCGGCCAGGTGCTCGCAGGCGTCCTCCAGCTGGTTCTCGTCCAGGATCACGTCAAACATGTCCTGGGTACAGGGACACAGGGACACAGGGCGGTCACGGCCGGGTGACACCGGGGACAAACGCTGCTCGGGATTGCTGGATCGACGGGAATGGGAGCGGGAGGGAGCTGGAAACGTGGGGAGGGGATTCTTACACCAGCGTGGAGTGACGGGGGGTGGGTTCACACTGAAACACAGCAGGCACAGATGGGACTTTGGGAAGGAATTCCTGGCTGGGAGGGAGGCGAGGAGCTGGGCTGGGATTGCCAGAGCAGCTGTGGCCGCCCTGGATCCCTGGTAGTGTCCAAGGCCAGGTTGGACATCGAGGCTTGGAGCAGCCTGGGACAGTGGAAGGTGTCCCTGCCGTGGCAGGGGTGGCACTGGATGAGGTTTGAGGTCCCTCCCAACCCAAACCATTCCAGGATTCCGTGGCTGGGAAGGAAAATGGTCCAGGTGTGTTTGGAAGGTGACCAAGAGGCAAAGCCCTCAGGGGTCACTGGACACTCTCCCTGGGTCCCATGAGCCCTGTTCTGTTCCTGGGCACAAAACTCTCCCATTTCTTTCTTTCTTTCCAGTGCTGATGCCCCTAAACCATTCCCACAGCAGTGAAGGCAGCAAGCAGTCCTGACAGCAGCAGCATTCCTGCCTCAGGGAATTCTCCAGACACCACCTCCATCCCTGCCTGTCCTCCAGCCTGCCAGAACCAGCAGAGCCCCTCGAGAGAAACACAACCCTGTTTTCAGCACTTCAACTTCCTATCTCATCTCTAATCTTAACTTTGCAAAATACTGTGAGAACAGCACAGGAAATGGAAAAAAGTGCAGGTGCTGTGAGTGTAAAGGGCAACCAACACCAACTGCAGGCTGCTCTCTCCCACCTGTTTTTACAGCTCTCAGAATAAGATTTAAAATAATAAAGCATTTTTATTTTCTTTTTTCAATTTATTCTCTCTTCTCAGCATGGCAGAGAAAAGTTTCCTCCTCTGCCAGCAAGGAGGGGTTTCCTTCTAATCACAATGTTCTTTATGCTGCATCCTGCGGTCTAGTTCAGTGTTTATGCTCTTCTTTTGCTCCTCTTTTTATTTATTCCTTTTATTCTTTTGCTATTCACCCACATGCTGATGCATCACACATTCCACTCTATTGCTCACTTGTGGAAGAAGTTATCAATTAAAACACAGTTAAATTAGAGAATAAAATAATGTGGTTTGCTTACACATAGTTTGCTTTGGAAAAGCTTGAAATTAAGCACTTGGGAGTGTAATATGTTTTCTTAAATCAAGAATTAAACTGGATTTAGGACTCTTTAACAACTGTCACCCTTTGAATGTTTCACTGCACAGCAACTCTGGACTGGGGAGCCTCTCAGGCTGTGCCTGGAGCTCGCCTGGAGGAGGCAGGGTCCTCATTCCAGTGTCTGACACGGAGAATAAATGACAGACAATAAAACACTCAGGTTTTCTCTTGCACTGAACAGTTCTGCTCATCCCTCAGCTGGGTTTGTTCTGTTTCCACGTGTTTGGCAGGAAATCCTCTTTTAGGGAGATCCCTGTTTGTGAGGGTCATGGACTAAAGCAGCTCCTCTGCAGGATTTTCTTACAGGCACAGGATCATTCCCAGCTCCTGGTGACTCTCTAGTGACACAAGTGGCCTTTCCTGAAGAGTAGATCAGTGGCCACTGTCCTCTGCTATTTCTTTTGGTTTGCTGTAGAACCATTGTGTACATGAGAGGAGGAAGAATTTCAACTTGTAGATATATCCTAATTATATTTTAATTAACCACTTTAATTCTGCTGCAGTATAATTTTAGGTTGTGTCAAATAGACCAGAGGGGTTTGTACCCTCTCTTAGCATGGGCATGAATTCAGAAGTTTTAGAAAATAACAACCATAATGAACTGGTTATGAGCAGTGGGTTTAAGGATGTGCAGCTTGTGTTTCCTTGAGCTCTGTCATGCTCCTGCAGTGGAGTTCCTGGAGTCCTGCAATATTCCTGGGAGTCCTGCAATATTCCTGGAGTCCTGCAATATTCCTGGGAGTCCTGCAATATTCCTGGGAGTCCTGCAATATTCCTGGAGTCCTGCAATATTCCTGGGAGTCCTGCAATATTCCTGGGAGTCCTGCAATATTCCTGGAGTCCTGCAATATTCCTGGGAGTCCTGCAATATTCCAGGAGTCCTGCAGTGCCCAAGGCCAGCTCAAGCAGTGGCAGATTAGCAAGGAATTAATAATGAAAGCAGTTCCTGAGCTCAAATATGCCCAAAGAGACAGCTATTTTTACAATGTCTAGACATGCAGCACCAGCTCATTCCTTATGGCTGCCTCTCAGCAAAGGAAAAGAGTGAGCACTGCATCCTTTGCAAGACCTTCCCTTTAAACAAACACTGCAAATTCTCCTCTTGCAGGAACCTGAGCTGCAAAAGGGATGAAGCAGGAGAGAGGGAGCAGTGCCTTTGCCCTTAGCAAAGTACTTCTACTCAATAAAATCATGGGCCAACTTTAATTTCAAGCCAAGCCAGACTGTCACCTCCCTGGCAGAGCTCAGTCAGCAATCACTTCCTTCCCATCACCAGTGCAAAGTGCTGAGCTGGGTTGTGAGCAGCTCCTGGGCAGGGCAGGGTAGAAAAAGCCTCAGAGCAGGGCTGGGTTCAAGGCTGAAACCTGGGACTCTGACATTTGGAGAGGCTTTTCTGATCTAGGTGAGGCCTCACCTGGCTGCCTTCAGCACTGGGATGCAATTCCAGGACTGGGTGTTGAGGCAGAGTTTAATAAATCTGGGGATGGACAGCCCAGGTGCCACAGTGCACCCAACAAGCTGCAGCAGCCCATGATCATTTCAGGGAATCTGGGAATCCCCACCAGTTGGAAGGGACCTAAAAAACCCCCTGCCATGGGCAGGGACACCTTCCACTGTCCCAGGCTGCTCCCAGCCCTGTCCAGCCTGGCCTGGGGCACTCCCAGGGATCCAGGGGCAGCCACAGCTGCTCTGGGGACTCCTCATTTCAGCTGATGTGAGCAAAGTGAAGTGAGTAAGAGGAAATCACTGTATAAAGAGCACAAGAAGGCTGTGAAACTGCCCAGGGCTCTGTGTGCAGGTGAAACACCTTTGACACAGGACAATGTGCAGAGGGCTGTTCTGCTGTGGGCTCGGGGCAAACACCTCAAACCACTCCAACAGGAGCAGCTGCCACGCCAGTCCCTCGGCTCACACCCCCCAGGAGTTGGGAAGGGCTGTGTTTTAGAGGGATCAGTTTGTTCTCCAGGACAGTTCCAGTTCTGGTGGGGTTAGTGGGACATGGATGGCTCACAGGAATAACCCAGCAGCATTTGAAGAGCTCACAAGTCAGTAAACAATTCCATGTGGGAGATGTAACACAGCTGAGCTCTCCAGAACAACAGGCTGCCCAGAGAAGCTGTCCCTGCCCTGGTGCCCAGAGGGGTCTCTGCACTCCCATCCCATTTCCCACACAGATCCTACACAAAGCCCCAGCCACGTCCATTTCCACTGCCTCTGTCCCACAAACCTGGCGTGGCTTTCAGAACTAAAAGCAAATTTGAGCTGCCCTGTGCAAACCCCTGCAGAGCCTCTCCCACAGCCCCGCCCACGAGCCCTGCAGGCCTCTGCTCCATCAGCAGCAATTCAGGATTCCAGGAGAGGGGCAGGATCTTTGATCAGGAGCTGGGAGAGCAGTGGCTATGCTGGGATGGCCTGCAGGATCAGGGCTCACATTCCTGCACACAGCCCTTTCCCTTTCCTGTGCAGTGAGGGGAGGCCTCTGAGCCTCCTCTACAAACTCAGACTTTGTCCCTCTTGGGCTGGAGCTGCACAAGTGATGTCATTTGCTAAGGAACAGATCTGTTGTCCCCTCCACGTCACTCCTGCCCTGTCACCCTGCCAAAGACCAAAACAAACCCAGGGCAGGAGATAACCAGGATGAAAGTCTGCAGCACTTTGTGTCTCACGAGTGCAGGGCTGTGTGAGTGATAATGGCTGCAGCCAGCTCTGCACAGGGATCAGCACAGCAGGAATCATCACAATTCCACAAAGCAGGAGTTCTTCAGCCTCTCCTCTGTACTTACTGGTGGGCATTGTGCAAGTTTATCAGCTGCCACCAACTGGACATTCAAGTGTTTGCTTTGTGACTTCCCTCTGGACTTGATCAGTCGCTGCAAAACCTGACAGGAGGAAAGGGCAAAAGGTGAGTTTAAGGATCATTCATCTCCCTAAAGCTCAGCCTGACATCCCTCTGAGGGATTACCAAGGGCAAAAGCTCTCCATAAAATATTGCCCTTGAATATCCCAAACCTTTCTGATAACCCCTCTGAGAACTGGGTACATTTCCCTTTGGATCATGTTTGAGCCCTTGAAAAATTCCAAATGCATTTTTGCTTTATCCTACTTTAAGTCCTAAGTTATTTCTGACAATAGAGAAGCACAAAAATTATATTTATACAGAATTACCTGGATTGCTGGATGGACTGCAGCACACCAGCAGTACTTTGTGTCACTTTTTCTCCTTTACAGGTGCAGATTCCACAGTGCCCATTCCCACCCTGCCTCCAGGTCCCTCCTGGATTTTAAGGTGAGGAATTACCTTTGGAGAGGACACCTTCACATGGACAATGATTGGTGCTAGAGATGTCTTGATAAGCTGTGCAGGGTGATTTATAGTGTCTGCATCCAGGACAACCAGCTGTAAGGACCTGGCCAGCTCAAAGATTCTTTCAATCTCACTCTGCACTTCAGCTGCAAAGGAGAACAAAGCACTGAAACCACTGAACCCCAGAGCAGTGGGATAAAAATATCCTCACCCACTTACTGTCACAGACCCCACATGTGAATTGATGGCACTGCCATGAAATAACCTGTTACCTGTACCTCTAGTGCAAGCATCACTCAGGATGGCAGAGATTTGGAATTTGGGGTGGGGTTTTTTCCACCAAACCTAGCTCCTCTTAGTTCCTGGGATGGTGTCCCAGAGAGCAGGACATTGGAATGCACATGATGCACACAAATTTCCACCCTTGTGCAAGAAAGAATCACACCATCACAGAACCATCAAGGTTGGAAAAGACCTCCAAGGTCGTGGAGTCCAAATAAAAATTCCTCAGGCCACTGTTCCCCAGCAGTGCTGACACTGACCCAAAGTAAAATCCAACAGCTCAACATTAAACACAAAACTGGTCCCAGGGTCAGGAATGACATTTCCTTGGCTGGACAAGTGAAGGCTCTTTGGCTCCTTGTGATGTGGAATTAAAAGCACAGGGCTGGGAAGGAGGAGGAGCTGCGAGGCCAACTCAGGATTCTGCAGTAAAACGCTGTGGGCACATTTAAATCTGCAGAACTGATGCTGGGAATGGCTGGAGCTGAGGCAGGGCAGGGTCAGGCTGGATTTCAGGGAAAGGTTCTTCCCCCAGAGGGTGCTGGGGGTGGTGACATTCCCAAGGCTGTCAGAGCCCCAGGAGCGTTTGGACACAGCTCCAGGAACGTCAGGGTGCGATTGTTGGGGTGTCTGTGCTGGATCCATGAGCCTGTGGGGCCCTCCCAGAACAGATTCCATCACATGGAAAGCTGGAATGGTGTCCCCTGCTGCTGTGTGAGCACCCCGAATTCCCCTGCCCTGCCTGCTGTGTGTGAGCACCCCGAATTCCCCTGCCCTGCCTGCTGTGTGTGAGCACCCCTGAATTCCCCTGCCCTGCCTGCTGTGTGTGAGCACCCCCTGAATTCCCTGAGGCAGGCCCTTACCCAGGCTGGAATGGTGTCCCTGCCTGCTGTGTGTGAGCACCCCTGAATCCCCCTGCCCTGCCTGCTGTGTGTGAGCACCCCGAATTCCCCTGAATCCCCTGAGGCAGGCCCTTACCCAGGCTGGACCTGGTGTTGGAGCGCTCGATGATGGCTCTCTTGCTGGGGTTGTTGAGCACAGACCTCTTGGCCAGGGAGATGTCAGCTGTCACTCTGGTTATGGATATCCTGGGAGGAGAGCACAGCACACACAAACAGAGTGGGATTTCCAGCCACAGCCCATTGCAAAGGGCAGACATGCTCAGACACGTTTCCAGGTGAGTTATGGCATCATTAAAGAACAACTGAAGGGAAGTGCTGGGTAACTGGGAAATCTTTCCTGTTCCCTGAGCTCTGGGATGGAGTTCCTGCTATTCCCCTTAGTGCATTCATGAACTTCTCTCCTCCCAGCTCGCTCATGTCCTGCAGGAATTTACACAGGGCCAGAAATGTGAGGCTTGGGGCCCTCAGAACAAGGAGCTGCCATGGACCAGCACTTCCTCTTCCCTCAGAGCCACAGCAGGAGCAAACCCAGCCCAGCTGACAGGGAGCTGTGCCAGGGGCTGGCATGGGTAGGAGAAAAGGAAGTGTGGAACTCTCTGGGCTGCTTGAACTCAACTTTCATTTCACTGCACCTCTTAAACTTAAGGCAAGTGATTTATTTACTTCATCTGTCAGTGATTTAAAAAGACACAAAATGTTACAAAGCAAAGACCACACAATCCCTTCGTGTAAAATCCATTTAGGAGGCTTGAGATGAACCAAGGAGCCAGGAAAAAATGGAAAGAAAGCAAGCTGGGAATGACCAGCAGCTTTTGCACAGAACCTAAGAGTTATGCAGCTCTAAGTGAAATTTTCAGCTGCAGGATTAAAAAGTAGGGCAGTTATTTTTCTGTGTAATACATAAATAAATGCATTGCCAGAAAATACAGTAGAGGCCAAGAGTGAAAATGAGTTTAAAATAGAAATGAATGGATTGTGGGTCTTTGGCTGACTGGCCAGCAGGGGAGGTTGCAGTTACAAAGGAAGGAGCTCAGGCAGGGAAGGAGTCAGGTCTCTCTGATGCCTTTGGAAAGGCTCTTCCTTGGACACTCAGCTCCTTTCTTGGTAACGTGGACCTCTCCCAAAACTGCAGAAGAGATGGTAAGAAAGAAAGAAAAAAGGAAAGGGAGGGAGGAGAAAGACCACAAAGCCATAGAAGTTGGCAGAAGGACCAGAAGCAGCTTTTTCCTGCCTTCCTCAGAGCTAAAATCAATGTCTCAGGCTGCTGTGGCACCGAGCTCTCCTCTGCTGAAACTTCATACCCCCACCTGATCCAGCTGCCAGCACTGCTGATGGAATTAGGATTTCCAGAAAATCACTTGAGCTGAGCAGCTCAGAACAGGGCAGGAGAGGAGGTACTTTGCACAGAAGTTGATCATTAAATGTTCTCTCTGAGCTGTTTAGGGATCAGTTCAGCACTGCAACCTCCTCACTCCTGAAATCCATAATTCCTGCTCCAGCTCTTCCACAGAAGATCATTTTCCCTGCCCTGCTGCCCATGGTTTGGGTATTTCAAACCTGATTTAGTGTTATGTATTACCAGAACAGCTTCTTCTCCCAGCTGGGATATCCTGAACTAACTGGGGAGGGCAGAACATCCCAAAGATGCAGCAGACACCTCCAGGGACTGAGGTGATGCCGTGGACCAAAGCAAGGAAATCCAAATTATCCTCTACAGCTCACCAGGAAATGCTCCAGCTGAAGATGAACCTTCCTTACAATTTTTTTTCTGTGTTTTATTTCTCAGCATTTCCTTCTTCCAACCACCCTTTTCAGTATTTTTGCCTACTTAAGGCAGTCAAAATAAAATCTTATATAAGGAATATTTTAGAGCTGATTTTTCTTAGGTGTTGGGAAGACACTGAGACACAATTCTTGTGTTAAACTAAGAAATTCTAGCCCAGCCATGGCAGAAATGCAGACATGTGCACCCCTAGTACCCCATGACCTGCATCCCACTCTTCAGTGGTGACACAAAGCCAGAAAATCAGCTTGGAACATGCAGCAAACCCTCTGGCATTAAAAAAAAAAAAAAAAAATAATTCACTGAAATGTTAGTAACACATGGGCAAAGCAGCATGAGAAGGACAGAGTTTCTCACCTCCCATCAAACCTGTGCTTCAGGAAGTCAAAGAGAGCTTTCTGCATCATGTCTGTCACCTTGGCAGAGGGGAGAAGATTGAGCAGGGGGATGGACAGGGAGAGAAAGAAGCCAAAAGGAAGGAGAGAGGTGAGTAGAAGGCAGGGATACAGGCAAGAATCAACACCCCTGATGGGCAGAACCATCCCAGGCCATGCTCCTGCCACAGTGCTCAGTCACAGATCCATGGAAGTCTCCTGACTCCCTGCTCCAAGGGCAGAGCTGTCAGTGTGTGCTCCTGTGCTCACCCCTTCCACACCCAGCACCATTCCCAAAGCTCCACAGCACAGCACAGCCATGTGGGATGTTTGTTGGGGCTTGATTGTTAGAGTGGCCTTCAGGCCTCAGGGCTGAGATCTGTCCTGCTGGGGGGCTGTTCTCAGAGAGGGATAACAGCAGAAAAATGGGATGTTCCCCTGCTGGACATGGGAACACAGCTGAGCTGCTCAGCCCCCAGAGCTGTCATCTCTGCCATCTGATTTATTGAGCAGCTCCTTGTCCTTTCCAGGACAACTCAGGCTGACAATTATTATCTGCCAGGCCAGGCAGGAGCTTCATCAAAGCCCCCAGGCCTCTCTGCCAGTTCATTTCTCTCCTTCCAACTGATTCCTTCAGCTTTTAGCCAGAAAAAAAAAAAAAAAAGGTGAAAATAATTTCCCCCAAGTAAGAAGAGGCATTTTTGCTATTGAAATTAATATTCTGTGTTACCATTTCCACATATTTGTATGTTCAAGGTGTTGTGTTTAATGTTGTTTTCTTTAAAAGAAGAGACAGGGTGGCAGATTTGGAGAAGCTTTTATGAACAAACAGCCTCTCTCCCCTCCAAACTCGAGAGGTAAATTGATCTGTGGTGCAGCACAGAGGGAATTTACTCCTGTCAAAAAACTTCTCCATCAAATTAAAAGGCAGAGAGCAGAACATGAAGTACCTGCTCTGCTGAGCTGCACCTTCTCTCTCACATAACAACAGAACACTGCATTATGCCAAGGCTGCCACCCCCCAAAATGAACCATTCCAATATGTTTAATAATATCCTATAAATTACTGACAACATTAATTAAGCTTAATGAAGTGTATCCTTGATTTTATGTTCATTTAGTTCCTGGTTCAGCACTTCCCAGATGGCTGAGCTCCCCAAACTGCTCTGCTAAAAGTCTCTGCTCGTTTAGCACGTGGTAAATGCTCACTTGAATCTGCAGCAGCCTAAAAAAGGCTGTCCTGGTTATCTGGGCATGTTATCCTGCCCAATTCCACCTCTTTTAGGAGGGTTCAAGGTTTCTTTGCAAAATATTTGAATTTATTGATAAAGTGAGAAAAGGAGAACAACAAGGAAGCTCCTTCAAATGTTTTTGCTAATTAAGTTCAAAGCATGGGCTGGTTTGATGAACATTTTTCATGTGTAGAGTCCAGCTCATTAATTTGACTGCTTGTCGCAGACACAAATTCTCTTTTCAACTTGATTTAATCAGGAATGAGTGCACTGAAAATAATGGATTTGCACTGTGGTTAAGACAGTACAAGTTAGAAGCAACTCTTAGCTCTTACAGAACATTTTGGTAATTATTTAAGCTAAATCACTTGAAATTATCATAAGCCAGTTGCACTGAGCCACACACGGAATTACTGAGGATGATTAGAGATAATAAAAGCTGAATTAATTGCAAACACATCAGTCCATACCTCATAGCCTTTGAGTGAAGGGCCCACCAACACCACAGGTCTCATGGATGGCACTACATCATAGGGGGGAATATGTTCTGTCTAGAGGGAAAAAAAACCCTTCAGATCATCAATCAAACAACATCCACAGGGAAATCCTGGCAAGCAGGAATTAGAAGGGAAAAAAAATGGAAACAAAAGCATTACTTACCACTTTTTGTTTCTGTTTCGCTAGAAGACCAAATGAGAACTTGGTTAAAACACATCCAGGCAACCAGAAATCCCTGGGCCAAAGCACTTTGGTTTCTTTCTGTGCACCTCCCTCTGCTCAGGCCTGACTAAACTGGGCAACCTGTGCATTAAACTGGGCATTTTATACATTGAACTGGGCATTCTATACATTAAACTGGGTATTCTGTGCATTCAGCTGGTCATTTGGGGCAGCTGTCACTATTCCCAAGGTTTTTTCCCAGCCCTTAGCAACTCCTGCATGGCTGGAAAGAGATGTTCTCCTCCCCTGTGCATGCAAACACTGCTGGGAAACACCTCAGGAACTCAGCAAAGGGGAGAACTGTAGGGTTTTTAAACAATTATTAGCAAAGGTTTCCTTAAATCAGTCCTGTCTTACCTGTGGCTGTAGGGGTGGCTCGAAATGTGCCAGAAACCATCTCTCCAAGGCTTGAAGAAGAATTCCCACTGGATTTCCTACAGCAGCACAAAGAGCCCCATTAACACCAGGCACCCCAAAATGTGGGAGGTTTTGGGGAGGAATTGTTCTATGAGGAATCACAAGGTCATGCAAACATGAATGACTCTAATTAACAAAGCTAAAAATTAACTGGTTTACCATTATAATATGGAATTTTATCATACAAATTCAGGAGCATCTCACTGAACTCAGTAATATCTCTGTATGTTGAGACCCACTGGCTGCCTCTGAAGCTGTGTCAAAAAATTTTAGAAGAAATCTGGATGCTGTTCAGCCATTCTGAAAGCATTTCCCAGGTTTATCTCCCAGACCTTTTTCCAGGGATTTGCAATCTCCAGGTCTGACAGGGTGGAGACTCAAAAACCTCAGGCTGGAAGATGAAGAATAAAGGATGACAAAGCTGATCTTACAAAGTTTGACAAGTCTGGTTTGGGCCAAAATAGAGAGAAAAGAAAAAAAAAAAAAGGAAGAAAAAACCCCCACAACTAAGGAAAGCTGGGAAAAATCTGGGAGACTTTGAGCACCAAGTTGACTTTAAGGCCAAGGGCTCAGAAAACTCTCAGGAATTCCTGTCATTATCCCTCACTGCTCTTTCCTGAAGTCAAACACATTTTTTGTTTCTCATCACCCACATCTCCCACTCTCCACAAATCCGTCCTTCCACCGGGGAATCCCAAATCCAACACTGCAAATGCCCTGCAATAAAGCAGCAGCAGGTGACCTTTGGAGATATTTGGTGTGAGGAAGGATTGGAAATGATTTGCAAAGGTCAGGGCGCTCTCACCCTCCGTGGAAGCGGCCTCTCTTCTGCTCCTGCTGGATGCGGATGTTCTCCAGGCGCAGCGGGCTCGGGATGAAGCCGATCTCGCAGCCCTCCTTCACCAGCCTCCCTATCCACCAGTCGTTGTTGTATTTCTGCAACACACCAAGGTTGTTCCTGGCCACTCCAGCTCCCAAATCCCCTCCCTCTGGTATCCACATCCTTAACTCCAGCTGGATAACAAGCCAGGCTTGCTCCAACCTGTGAGCCCAGAGCACCGAGGCCGTTTCCCCTCGTCCTGTCCCTCGCTGATTTAATTTCAAGGTTGATTTAATAAGCAGAACTCATTTCTTTGAGCTGAGGCCACCAAACAAGCTTCCAGCAGCAAACATAAAAATAACACCTTCAGCTTCCCATCAAAACATTGCTTGTCAGATTTAATGGTCTAGACAAAATATCAGCACTTTCCACTTCCTCCTTTCCGGGTGTTTGTAGGGATGCTATTAACAGGTTATGACAGATGAAGAAAAATTCACCTTTAGGAAGAAACTTTAATATATACCTAAAGTATAGCATTTCATCATTGACCTTTAGTAACATATATTTTTCTGCTTTATTGAAAGTCTGGTCTGTCCCTAATGATGGCAAGATGAAAAGCAGGATCCTGGTGGATATTGGAGTGGAAAAGGATTTGTTGTAGCTGCTGCCAGCAGAGCTTTTGAAGAAAAGTATCTGAAAAGCCTCTCCCCTGTTCTGCTTCATTAGGCAGCTCAGTGTTCAAAAGAAACATTGCTTTTCACAACTGACTCTGGAGTCATTAAGAGCAGCACGAGTGAATGGGTTTTGTTTGTCTGCCTCGAGGAAAAAGCCATCACTGAGATCTCATCTTCAGGATCATCCCTGCTCCTGGCTCCACATCTGCAAGCACTTCAGCTCCTGCAGGAACACAGGAACACCAAGTCCCTGCTGTCAAAGGTGCTGCAGTGCCTGGTGATGACTCTGAAACACAGAGCCCCACCACTGAAAAATAAATGGCTTTTTATCAACCTAATATCCAAACATTAAACCCAATCATAAATATTAACATATAATAAAAACTAAGGGAATGCAATCCTCATACCCTGAAAAACCTCTTTATCATCTTTTATATATTTAGGCAAGAGGTTCCATTATTTTATCATTCCAACTAAGTGTTTATTCCTGCTGCTGTTCTGACCTTGACTCAGACAGTGGCAGTGAGCAAAGATTTGTTTGAAGTATGTTAAATTACAGAACTACTTCCAGTCTGTGAATCAGACAAATCCTTCAGGATTCACATCCTGCTGTTGGAATCAGTGAACTGAGAGGTTGTGGGGTCCCCTGGATCCCTGGCAGTGCCCAAGGCCAGGCTGGACAGGGCTTGGAGCAGCCTGGGACAGTGGGAAGTGTCCCTGCCCAGGGCAGGGGGTGGCACTGGATGGGCTTTCAGGTCCCTTCCAACCCAAACCAGCCTGACTCTACAAAACCAATCCCTGCAAAACCTGAGTTCCAAGGGCACTGCCTGCTCCATTTTGGCTCTACAGGTACAGCCTGACCACGGGAATGTTTCTTCATGGACCTCTGAGCAATGCCCCGAGACATGGGATCAGAATCAGCCCCTCTGCAGAGGGGCTGGGGACAAGGGACACAGGGACAGGACACAGGGAATGGCTCCCAGTGCCAGAGGGCAGGGCTGGCTGGGAGATTGGGAATTGGGAATTCCTGCCTGAAATGGGATTGCCAGAGCAGCTGTGGCTGCCCCTGGATGTGTCCAAGGCCAGGCTGGACAGGGCTTGGAGCAGCCTGGGACAGGGGACATGTCTCTGCCCATCTGAGTCCCTTCCATCCCACTGCAGTCTGGGTGATGCTCTGAGCACACAGCTGCCCAGGCTGCAGTGAGGAGCAGGGATTCATCTGCATTAGGCCATCCCCTCCCCTGTGTTACTCTGTGTGTGGGAGGAGTGGTTGCCATGCCCATGATTCCTTCTGCTCTGTCAGGGTTTGTTGCCATTTCATCCTTTAAGCGAGCACACAATGTATAGTTTGGAGGAGACAGATGAGACATACAGGACAAATCCTCAAAATAGCAGCTCCTCACTCTCTGCCTCTGCTCCATCCTGCCAGAGGGAGTGACCTGACTTTGTACCCAGCTTAGCAACGTTCCAAAACCTGGAACCATTGTTCTGGTCCAGATCACTGAAAACCAAATCCTGCAAAGCCTGTTTGCAGCATGGGGAACCATTCCCCAAATCCTACTGAGTTACAGCTCCAGGCAGGCTGAGCTGCCAAACACCAGTAAGCCAGATGCTTTACAGCTTAGTGGCACTGTGATCCTGGGTTTTTAGACCTTGGAAGACAACTCATGGAATGCCAAGACATGGATTTGGGACACTTGTCTGGAAAAAAACATCCAGGGTAGCATGATAGGAGCTTAGAGTGTGCAACTCAATCAGTGCCCTGACAATAAAAGTGGTCATGTCCAGGAAAACCAAGATTAAAAACTGGAAAAAGGGAGCTGCCTGCCTTTCCCTCTCAGAGAGAGGGGATGTGAAGCAATTCCCTGTTCCAGCACCAGAGGAGGGGCAGCAGCAGCAGGTGCTTTCCTCCTGAATGTGCTCTGTCGAAGGGAGATCAGTGCTCTGGAGTGATGATGAACACATGTTCAAAGAAAGACACAGATGAGCACTGAACACCCCAAAATAAACCCAAAATGCAGAGATGAAAAAGTGCTTTTGCAAGCTGCAAGCCTCTGTACCAATCCACAGCACAACAGGGGGTTATGCAAATGTGGAGGGCTCACTTCAGATAAAAAATTGCAGAAAATATGCTCAGCATGCAATAAAATGCAATTTTCTCTACCAAAGCCATACTCAGGGCTCATTTATTCCCATTTTTTTCCCTTACTTTGCATCTGTCTTCTTCAGGATTTTCTTTGCTTTCTGTATTATCCTGAGTGTTCCTTCCTCTCTGGAAGGGAGCCTATCTGGTGGTTTTATGAAGACCTGGAGTGACCTGGTGCTGCTCCACGGAATCCTTTGTGCTCCATGGAATCCCTTACCACTGCACCATCCTGCACAAACTTGTTGTGATGAAAGGAATTTGAACCCTCCACTTTAAAGGGTGTTGTTTCCTTCCTGTGAGATGAAATTCCAACATGTTGGTAACACCAAGTGTTCCAAAGGGGCACCCCAGGGTGCAGGAGCTCCATGAGGGATGAAGAACCACCTCATCCTCACTGTGCCCTCCTGCCCCATCTCAGCACTCCTGGATATGGCTCAGCTGTTCAAATCAAAGCCCTTGGCCTATAAAAAGATTCCCTTTTCCTTGGTTTTACCTCTTTAATGTGGAGGAAGTCCTTGGCATCGAAGGAGATGGCAGTGCTTGGGACAGGAACATCTTCATCCAGAGCCCCACAGTAACTCACGTTGGTCTTGACAGCAAATGCTACAGGTTTGGACTACAAACAGAAAACCACATCAAAAACACTGGCAACTTTTCATCCATAAAAATCCAGATCTAACAATTTCACCCAGGCCAGCAGAGTTCAGCTCCCTGGAGAATATCCCCATTTAGAGGAGAATATTTACACGAAATTCCCCAAATATTTCCTCTGCAGATATTCTGCCTTGACTGCCAAAGTGTTTCAAAAGGAAAGTGTGAATTTCAGCAGCAGGCAGGAGGTAAGAGGCACATGACTCAGTGGAAAGAACACACCTTGGCCCTCTCAAGCTGGATGGCTGCTTGCTGCTCCCTTTCCTGGCGGATTGCTTCCCTGTCCTCTTCCAAAGAGACATCAGAGTCTGAGGGTCTGCTCGTGTACGAATCTGCTGAGCCCTGAAAGGAAATCCAGGTCACTAAGAAAACACAGGGAAGGAACAGAAATCCACACCCCAGCCAAATGTAAAAAAAAAAAAAAAATAATAATAATCATTTATTTCTTCTTTGTTTTTTGAGTGGGTTTTCCAAAGACAAAAATCTCCTTCACTTTCTTACTGACGCAGTGAAATCCAGCTCAGCTGTGGGCACAGTCCAAAAGTCTTTATAATATTCATATCCTGTTTGACAACCTCAGACTCAGGATTGTCAAGGGTTAGGTCACATCAAATATAATTAAGGAATTATAAAGCTTGGTTTGAATCATCCCTCCCCATGAATACACTCCATTGTGTAAGGGCTTTGTTCTCATTCACACAGAGCTTTGTTCTGGGCTTCCAGGGGGGAAAAGTGGCAAAAATGACATTATTGAAGCTGCTCAACAGCTCTGTATGGATATGACACAAAACCAGCACGTTCAGGCAGCAGCAGAGAGCATCAGTCTGTGAGGGAGGAAAGAAGGTGCTGGCACAGCTGGATTTTTTGCCGTTTTTTGGACATTTTGCAGGATACCTGGCAACCCCTGAAGTGTGGAGTGGCTCCTCTCCAGCCTGACACCAGCATCCCACACACCTGATCTTTATGTGTGGAAAAAACAGGGCTTGAACCGTGCAAAACAGGGAATGTTTACTCCTGATCCATCAGTGGCTCTGTGTGTTCCAACAGAGCCACTCTACAGCATTGTATGATTATTAGTATTTGTGTTTTCCTTACACTGATTTATACCCTGCAGCACAGGTACTGTCCAAGTCAATATTCTTACTGTCCAAGTAAAGTCACATATCCTTAAATATTGCTGTGAATCCCTATCCATCCTGTGAATCCCTGTCCATCCTGTGAATCCATGCCCCTTCCAGCTCCCTCAGGAATTCTGCAGCCCCTTTTGAGCTCCCTCAGGAATTCTGCAGCCCCTTTTGAGCTCCCTCAGGAATTCTGCAGCCCCCTCCCAGCTCCCTTCCCTTCCCTGGCCTGGCCCCAGCCCCTCAGTGTCCCCCTTGTCCCAGAGCTGTCCCCAGCCCTGGAGGTGCCCCAGCAGGGCCAGCACAGGGACGGGCAGTGCCCTGGGGCTGTGTCACAGCGGGGCTGGCACAGCCCAGGGCCCTCCTGCCCCCCTGGGGCACTGCTGGCTGTTTATTCCCTCAGGTCTGATGTGATCCAGCGAAGCTCCGTGAGGGAATTTACCAGCAGCAGAGCCCAGTGCCGGACACGCAGCGCCCATACTGGTTTTTACTGGTGTGTGCTTGAAGAGTGCCTTATTTACTGCTGTCAGAAGGAAGCAGCTCAGGCAGAGCAGCTGCTGCTGCCAGGCCACCCCCGCTGCCGTGGCAGGCTGAGCAGTGCCCGTGTGCCAAGGGCAGGGATTGGTACAGTCACACCCGCAGCGTCCCCGCTCTCCCAAGCTGTTCCCAACAGGCAGGGCTTATCTGGAGATGCAGCCCCAGGACTGTGACTCACAGGGGGCTGAGCTGCAGCATCACTCTCAGAACCAGGCACCACGCTGCAAATAGCAGCAGAGGGGCAGAAAAGGAGCCAAACTTGGGTTGGATTTTGGGTTCTGTTTGAAATGTTTGATTGAAGATCGGAATTATTGCCAGAAATATTGTGGGGTATTGACAGGATATTGCCCAACAATCCAACACAAACACTGCTGTCTGCTCAGCACCAAGTGCAGGGAGTTCTGCTCTGACAGCTCCTGCTTGCTGAAACTGCAATAGGGAATGAGAGGAAAAGAAAGAGGAAAGCCATTTCCCATATATTTTTGTATATCAGGATGTTCCTAAAGGAAGAATTTCTTCCTGGAAAGGGTGGTCAGACACTGGAAAGGGAGTGGTGGAGTCTCCAGCCCTGGAGGTGTCCAGGGTGGCACTCAGTGCTCTGGGGACAGAGGGAGGCATTGGCCACAGGTTGGACTCGATCTCGGAGGGCTTTTCCAACCTTGCTGACTCTGGCATTCTGTAAAAGGACCCTTTAACTTCTTTATTTTCACACTGCCCAGAGCAGCAGCCTGGTCATTTGGGGATATCACCCGTGCTCACAGTTTCACACAGAATATTTGAGGACCAATTTTCAATCCCACCCTTACCTAACCCCAATCCCACGACCCTCTGGGAGACAGAGGAACTTTGTCAAGTGGGGCTTCAGTGAGTTCAAGTGACATCAGATTTGGCAATTGGAAAGAAACAGGCTTTTCTAGAGAATTACATTATTCAAGGCAATGAAAGACTCCTTGCTTACTTCACAGCCTTTACACTTTGGGCTCCTGAGCATTCATTTTTTGTGCCATTTATTATTTATCTTCTCCCTCTCTCATCAACTAATGTAATTCAGCTTAGCTAAACACGTGGAGGTTTGAAGCAATCCCAAAACCACCAGGGAGAAGGGTAAAGCAGAAAGAACAGGGGGTCTGTTTGTTTTTATTCTCCTGCTCCCTGGCTGGTCTCACACGTGAGGCTGCTGGAGGATGTGCTAAGGTGGAAAGGGTGACACAACACTCCTGGTGAACGGGGAAACCCCAGCATTTTAGGGAGGAAGAGGTGACATGAATCCTCCTCCTGGACACTACAACATCCAGCCTTTGTGTTCACTGAAGGAATAATCAACCTTTAGCTGTTACAGCTAAAAAATAAAGACTTACTGAGCTTGCAAATAATTTTTCCCCAAGTGCCATAAATCCACAGCTCCGGATTGCTCTCCCTCCCTCCCTAAGGAATGCTCTGTCACTCTGCTTGTGCAATTAAAGCAGCAATCCATTAGCAGCTCCAACCAGCCAGATGACAGGCAGCCTCTCCTGAAAAGATTTAGGGTGCTGCAGGGTCCATCCCTGCTCCCAGGGAGCTCCTGCCTGCTCCATCAGGCCTTGGCAGCGTCCCTGTGCCCAGCCAGCCCACTGGGATGTGCAGACAGGGGGCACACGTGGCAGCAGCAGTGCCAGGGGGCTCAGGGCTCTGTGCCTGCTGGGGGTGAGAGCTGGCACCAGCAGAGATGGAGATGTCAGTGCAGGAGCACAGAGCTCACCCTGCACCCACGGGGCTGAGGGTCACAGAGGATGGGAGGGGCAGCCAGTTATTGGGAATGGTGGAGCTGGAACAGTATCTGAGCTGGGGACAGCATGGAATGCTTCATGGCTAAAAAAGGCCCTCCTGTCCCATCCTCTCCTCCTGTGCTCCTCTGACTTCCACTCCCCAACACCAACCCCACCTGGCACCTCCCAGCTTCCCAACAGGATTTTGGATACTCAAGGCAGTCTCACCCTTCAAAACACAGGAAGCCAAATTCCCAAAGATCCAAAGGTCCTGAACTCAGAGAACACCCAGCACACCAAACAGCTGAACCAGAGGTTGCTCCAATGCTTTTAAATTGGTCAGGAGCTCAACTAAACATATTTTAGCAAGCATGGAATCATGGAATCCCAGACTGGGTTGGGTTGGAAGGGACCTTACAGCTCATCTCATCTCAGGCCAGAGGCACCTTCCACTGTCCCAGGTTGCTCCAAGCCCTGTCCAGCCTGGCCTTGGGCACTGCCAGGGATGCAGGGGCAGCCACAGCTTTCCTAGGCACCCTATTCCAGGGCCTCAGCACCCTCACAAGGAGCAATTCCCAATTCCCAATCTCCCAGCCAGCCCTGCCCTCTGGCACTGGGAGCCATTCCCTGTGTCCTGTCCCTGTGTCCCTTGTCCCCAGCCCCTCTGCAGCTCTCCTGGAGCCCCTGCAGGCCCTGCCAGGGGCTGGGAGCTCTCCCTGGAGCCCTCCCTGCTCCAGGGGAGATTCCCAGCTCTCCCAGCCCTTTCACTGGCAGGAAACTTCCATCAGCCCATCCTCCCTTCCCCCCAAGACAAATTCATCAAACTGAAGCCTCAACTCAAAAAAAGCCCAAGTGTCCTCAGGCCTCTGCAAGTTCCTGGGAGAATCGAGGCCACATCCCTCCGTGAGGAGTTCCCAGAGCCCTGACACAGCTCCTGACACAGCACCAGGAGAACAACAGGCACAGGGATGGCTGCAGGGCCATATGCTGCCATATGCCACAGATCTTCCAGAAATCACTTAAAAAACCCCACAAAACCCACAGGAGAGTTATTCCTTGGGGAAGCAGCTCACTGCAAGCCCCAACACGAAGATCTCCCTGTGCAGGTGCACAAGATCAGGTTTAACTCACAGGTTACTGCTAGAAGTATGTCATGGAGATAAGGGTCACAGAAAGTAAGTATTAACTCATCTTTACATGAAAACAAGAACCAGAAACTGAAGATTTAAGAAACCCCCACGTTTTAAACACCAGTGGCCACCACAGTTGGTGCTCATCTCATCCCAGCACTCAGGGTGGGCAGCTAAATTTAATTACTGGGCAGGTGATGTAATTAATTAAAAGGCAAATCCAAAGCAGTGGGGATCTCTTCCTTTGGCGTGAAAACCTCGCTGTGCTGCAATGGAAAGCGGGGCCAGGAAAATCTCTGAGTGCCCAGGAAAATCCTGCAGAGTCCTGGCCCAGACTGGAGGGAGCAGTGCACAGGAGCTGCAGGCAGGAGCTGCAGGAAAAGCAAAGCAGCTGTTCCCACTGGAAAGGGGTGAAGATCACTGGCAGCACAGCCCCTGCTTTGCTTTAATAGCCTCTGGAATTATTAACATCCCCCTCCAATTACAAAATCCATTCCAGCTCCTGCCATGTTAAATAGGGAGGTCCAGGAGCAAAGAGGTTCAGAGAGACTTTTCCAGAAATTCCTGTGTGGATGTGGCACTGGAAGTCCAACCAGGACAAGGTTCAGTTCCCAGGCAAATGATTTTCTTGCTGAATCCCCAACACACACAAGGCAGCTGCACAACAGTTTGGCATCGAGTTGTGATTTCAGAATCAAATGCTCAGCAATTATTTCCTTCTATACGTTTGGTAAATTTATTTAAGACAACTCATTAGGTGTCTCAGCAATTTGGAAATTACTAGGTAGTTAGAACTTGTTTTTTTCTTTGGGAATACTAATTGTCAGAAAATAGGGCAATTCTTCCAACATTTCCTGATCTCTTTTTTTTTTTTACCCTGGATTTCAAATCTTGCAGTCTATCTCCTTTCTCCAGCTGCCTTCAGCTCAGCACAGATTGTGTTGCTACATTTAAGAAACAGAGTTTTAAAAAAATACTGGTAATATATATCTCTATTTACTGCCAAAATACTCCCATCTCTTTTGGTAATGTTCAAATGAACATGCAAGGCACAAGATTTTGCTTAGCAAGCATTGCAGGTCCAGGCAAAGCCTGAGGTAGTGGTTAGAGAATAGATGAGCTGCTCTGAACTTTTCACAGGTTAAAAATTCAGATCTTCCTCCACAAAATAACACCCAAAGCTCTTTTCCCACAGTCTGGGAGCCAAGGGAAAGGTGAGGATCACAGCCAGAGGGACAGCTACAGGCTCAGGTGCTTTTCACCCAACAAAGTGTTCAAGGTTTCAACACACAAACCTTTCAAATTCCAGGTTTTTGCTGAGCCATAAAGCAGCAGAGATCTGTCAGGGAACACTCTGATCTGTGCTTTATTCCAAATGCAGGTTGTGAGAGCTGGGACTGAACACCTGAACACCTCCAGCCTGAATTTTGCTTCACCCTCTGCAGCTGGTCCCTCTTTTTCAGGAAAGCTATTCAGCAGTCCCAGGAGAGAAAAAAAGGTGCTGTTTTTCCATGATAAAAGGCACCAAACTAAAGTGCAACAGCACTGAGACACTGCTTTATTTTTTCTAATTACTTCTGCTCTTGAAAGCATTGAATGATCTTCCCAAGGCTCTGGGGAAGCTGCTGCTGTAGGGTTTGATGAAACCTGATAATAAAAGTGCACCTGGTATCCTAAATGAGCTCTCCTGCGAGGAGGATGCTCTGTGTCTGTCCCACATAACACATTCTGAAGTCAAGAATGTTCCATAAGTCTCCAGGAAAAAAAAAAAAATTACAAATACTGCCCCCAAACTAAACTTTATCATCCTCCCAACAACTCCACAGGCATCTGTGGCTGCCATATGTGGTCTGCCACAGCATTCCCTCAGACATGCAGGCTTCAGCCAGGAAGTGCTGCAATAATGTGGTGTATTCCTCAACCACCCTCCTGTGCTGCTGGGATGGAGAGCTCCTGCTGACAGGGGTGGGTCACTTTTTTTTAAAAAAAAATAATCACACCTCCATTTAGTTCCTTGTTACAGCAACAGGACAATTTGACTTGGGATCTGCAGGAGGATGAGCTCCCATTTCTCCTCTGATTTCACTCTGTTATAATAGAGTTTATCTCTATTTCCCTTTAGGTTTCATGTGGCTTAGCTTGGTTTGCTCTCCCTGGGTCACCTTTGGGAGAAGCAGCTGAGCTGTGCCAAGCTGGGACTGCTCTCAGCCACCACAGAATCCCAGAATCCCAGCATGGTTTGGGTTGGAAGGGACCCTAAATCCCATCCAGTGTCTCCCCTGCCATGGCAGGGACACTTCCACTGTCCCAGGCTGCCCCAAACCCTGTCCAGCCTGGCCTGGGCACTGCCAGGGATGCAGGGGCAGCCACAGCTGCTCTGGCAATCCCATTCCAGGCAGGAATTCCCAATTCCCAATCTCCCAGCCAGCCCTGCCCTCTGGCACTGGAGCCATTCCCTGTGTCCTGTCCCTGTGTCCCTTGTCCCCAGCCCCTCTCCCTCCTCACTTTTATAATCCCCTTCGGGGTACTGGAAGGCCACAGAGAAGTGTCCCCAAAGCCTTTTCTATTCCAGGCTGAACAAATCAAAAATTCAGTTTATTTTCCTGGAGAACTGTTCAGCAGCACCATTGATTAGCTTAAATGATTTTTCAACTTCCCAACAAATAAAACCAGTCCATCTCTTTCAAACACACAGGGAATACTTCAGTGAGTATTATTCAGTATCTCCAAAGCAGGGATGTGCAGCACAATAATCTTCAGGGTATTCTACATGTGAGGAATGAAGTGGAATTTTCCTCAGTGTTGAGAAGATCCTTGCCACCTGTCTGCTTTCACTGCATGCTCCTCCTAATTCCAACAGCTAATTTAAAGAATATACATCTTTTTTGAGGATTTTGATCAGTACAGTGTCCTGATTTTCTTCTAGAGTGGTGTCACCACTTCCCACACCATCAGGTTTTACACAACCAAAATAACCCAGAATATTTATTTTACTTTTTTCAACAGAAGTGGTTTAGAATGTCACAGAATCACAGAACCAGGCTCCCATCTTCAACAGAATTATAGGCAAATTACTTTGTTTAAAATGTTCATGCTGGGCAGTGAATGGGAAGGAATTGTGAGATGCTGGGAGGGCATTGTTGAAATGAATTTCACGCTGCTTAATTGAAGCCAAGCAACTGATGGAGTTTGGGCCTAGGCTGGCCATGTTGTGTTATGTTATGGTTTTAATTTGCTCCTTCCTTCCAAAAGCTTCCAAAGCAGGAGGGTTAGAAGCTGCTTTAAACACTGATAAATGAGACTTACAAACAGCATTTTCCTTTTTATTTTTTTACATTTTCTACTCTTTTTTTTGTAGGTTTTTTTTTTTTTTTTTTTTTTTTTTTTCTTCTCCAAGGAGTTGCCATGATCTCCGATTACTTTTCTTGCAGCAAATCCTGAAATCCCCCGACTGCTGAACCTACAAGAAGCTCTTATGGACTGCTAGGAATATCTTAGGAAGAAAAAGCCCTAATTTTCCAAGTGCTGTGCAGGCTGTAAATAGCAGCTCCTTTCCCCAAGCCCATGCAATTGAAAAACTCAACATGCTGAGAGCAAAATAGAAGAGAAAGGAGATTTTGCTGTCACCTGCTGAGGTAATATTTAAGCGACACTTTATGGCCCTTAATTGCTGTAATCAACCAGGGAGCCCAAGGATTTTCTAGGACTTTGCTGCCCTCTGGGAATTCACAGGGATAGGGCTGGGAATTCAGTGAGCCCAGTTCCAGCAGCTCTGCCCTAATCCTGCAGCTCTGAGAGAACTCTGAGCTCACCTACTCCCCCCAAAACTGGTTGGTTTTTTATCATCACTGCATAAAATGGGGGGAAATATCCCCCACTGACAATTTTGTTGTTTCCACATCTGCTTCTACTTGGATATTGCTCCACACACTGAAAACAAAACACTGTTGTGAGAGGGACTTTTTGTTATCAGGTATTCCCAGGTGGTTTGTGAGGACCAACAGAACACAGGACAACCAACCAACAATCATTTTGGGAAATAAGAAGCAGGAACAAATAAATACCCCAAGATTTTTTAAAAATCTGGGGATGCCACTGACAAAATAATCTCTCCATGTATTCCCTGTTGGGATAAATGGCAAGGTAGTAATGACAGGTGGAAATGCAAATCCAGGAGGAGGGAACAGCCAGAACTTTGTGCTACATCTCAACTCCAGCCACCATAAAGCTTTCTTTTGTTACATGGTGTGAACATATGTTCCCAAATTCTTATGACTATCTGGTCATCAGGGCCCTCAAACCCAACCCATTCTGGGATTTAATGATTGGCTGTAATTTAGAGAGTTAAACATTAAAAATTCAAAGACAATTTTATTTTTTAATAACTGCCTCCAGTTTTATCTCAAAATGGATTCTTAATGAAATATCTTAGGAGAAACAATAGTTTAATATTCTCTCTTGCTAGCAACCAACAAGCATTCCAATCAAGAAAAGATCACTATCTTAGTCACAAGCACAAGGAATAACTGAGAAAGACCCTGATGCTCTCACTCTGTGCAAAAACTCCTTTTCCATCAAAGTTCTCATATGCACAAATCTGCAGGAGCAAACAGGACAACTTTCAACACCTGGATATTGCTTTTTGCTGGAAGAAATTAAAAAAAATAAAAAGCCTTGCCAAGAGCAGAAATCTGTCAATCTTGAGCAGATTTTAAACCTTTATGAAAGCTTTGCCATTATTTTGGGATAGCGTAGCTGAGGTATATCATCTCCAAAAGAAAATGCCAGAGGTTCTGCTGGTGCCCTATAAATCTGCACTGAAATGCAATCAAAAAGGCAGGGAATGGGGATGATGGGTGAAGGCAGAGAAACATCCAGCAGGAAGAAGGAAAACATTCCAAGATGAGCAGCCAGAGTACCAAAACCCCAGGTAAGGAACTCATCCCCAGGTGGGAAGGTGGTGGCTGACAGTGAGTTTCCTTGGACAGGGAAGGGTCTCACTGATGTGGGACACAAAGCCATCCCTGCACTTCCAACACAAAGCCATCCCTGCACTTCCAACACAAAGCCATCCCTGCACTTCCAACACAAAGCCAGCCCTGCATTTCCCAGGAAAGAGAAGGATGGGAGGGAAGGATGTCAATCACAAACCAGGCTGAACTTCAAAAGCTCCCAAATTCCCTTTCTGGTCTGAACAAAGCAAAGGCCCCAGTCCCAGCAGAGCCCTGCCCTTGCACTGCAGCTGCTGGAGCCGATTCCCAGTGTGCCAGGGGGACACTGATGCAGGCACACCAACACCCCCACCCCCATTCCGCCCGGGCCAGCAGGGGCTGGGGATGGGCACAGGCTGCGTGTCGGTGATCCCTGGCACTCCTGCAGGGGACAGATCACCGGGAGAGCTCCGTGCTCCAGGACAATTCCCTGCGTGTGCCGTGCCCTGAGCTGCCGGCAGGAAGGAAAGGCTTCTGTTAAACTCCCATTTCCCTGGTGCGTTTGTTGTTTCCTCCTTCCCCGTGCCTGCTGCTCTACCCCGGCAGCCGTGGCGTTGATGGCTCCTGGGGGACCGGGGCTGCGTTCAGCCGCAGTGCCTGCTGAACGTCCCACAGCACAGACCCGCAGGATGAGCCAATTCCTGTCCCTGCTCCCGCTCTGGAACTCCTCCAGCGTGAGCAGGGCACGGCTCCGTGTGCTCCTCTGCCAGAGCTGCTCCCTCCCGTGCCCAGCGTCCCCTCCCGTGCCCGGCCTCCCCTCCCCGTGCCCGGCCTCCCCTCCCCGTGCCCGGCCTCCCCTCCCCGTGCCCGGCCTCCCCTCCCCGTGCCCGGCAGGTGCGCAGGCTGCGGACCCCGCAGGCAGCAAGGGGAGGAGCGCAGGGGAGGAGGAGGTGCCGCAGCGGCCCCGCAGCAGCACCTTCCACCCCGCAGGGATCATCACCCCCCGGGGCACGGCCACCGAGGGATGGGGACACTCCTCAAGGGAGGAGGGGACAATCACAAGGGGAGGGAGGGGACAGTGCCCCTGCTCTGCGCCCAGCACGGGCTGTACTTCCATGGATGTAAGGACAAGGTGAGGTTCGGGCGCCCAGACCCAACTTGCACCCCCTGAGGAGGATTTTCCCCCAGCCCCACCCATGACACGGAGCAGTGAAAGTACAAAATCCCGGCCTCCCCTCTCATGTTCCTCCGCTCCAGGGAGGCTGCCCACAGAAGCTGGGGCTGCCCCATCCCTGGAGGAGGGCAAGGCCGGGTCCGACAGAGCATGGAAGGTGACCCTGCCCACGGCAGGGGGTGGAAGGAGAAGAGCTCTGAGGCACCTTCCAAGCCAGGCCATTCTATGATTCCTGCATTCCTATTAAGTTCCTGCCCCCCGCACATCTTTTCCAGCGTGGAAGCGCAGAGCGAGCACAGAGATCACAGGCAGGATTCCAGCTGGCTCCTGTTGACATTTGTGTCTGCATCGTGATGCTGCCCTGACACAGCCCCTTCGCCACCTCCATCCTGCAGCTCGTCCCAAAACGTGCAAAGAGCTGCGCAAGGCACGCTGCTGACATCCCCAAATTACTTAAGGGACACGAATAAACGAGAGGAGAAAGGTGCCGAGCCTTCGGGAGGAGGGGCTGCTCCTCCTCCCCGGGCAGGGCTGTCTGTCTGGCTGTCTGTCCGTGCAGCCTGGCCAGCTCCCCCGGATCGGGAGAGCAGCAGGACCGTGGCTCATCCCTCCCCTCTGGCAGCACCTCCGAGCCAGGCTCTGAGGCAGCAGCACCATTGCAATGCCGGGCACTGAGGGACTCGCGCTAAGAGAAAGGAGCAAAAACCAAAAAATGAACACAAATCCCCCCTCGCAGTCCCTCAGCTCTCCAGAGATTGCAGCAGGAGCAGGCAGGCAGCAGCCACTTGGGAAACCACTCTGCTGACTGCCTTCCTCAAGAGCCGTGATGGGAGAAAGCTGCTTCAGCTCCCAGCTGCTGGGAAGTGGCTTTTTCTCCTTTTTTTTTTTATTATTTTTTGCAAGTAATGCAGCAATTGCACTTGGGTGAAAAGGCAAAGGGAGGAATTATTTAACGGCTGAAAGAAACGTGCAGCCATCAGGAGTTTTGGGCTGCACTTCATTGAAATACATCAGGGCAGCTCCTCTGAAATCTACGTTTGTTCAGTTCTGGTCCCAAATTTCAGACTTAAAGGCACATGTATTTCTGTTTCAGATTGCTCTGAAAATGCAAAACAAGCCTGAAAAGCTGGGATGCCTTTGGAGAGATCTCTTCACTGATCAGTTCTCAGCAGAACAACACTGTGGTGTTTGTATTTATTTGCATTGCTGTGCTTGCTACTCTGAGGATTCATCTGGGATTTCTTTACCTGTATGAGATCAGACCATCCAGAAGAAAGGCAGACAAGCTTTATGAATAATTACATGTTGTTGTGGAATGTAAAACATTCAATTCTGATACCAAAGAGATCTCATACATCTTTTATGAATTAAATTCTTGCTTGTGAAGGAAGACACAAAATATCTGTGGGAAGTTAATCCCTTTGAAGGCATCTTCCCCCTCAGCAGGTACCACCTGCACACAGAGAAGCTGAATAAGAAATCAGAGGACAGAAGCTTCCTCCTGCAGACAGCACAGAGTCCATGCAATCTGATGGGTTTGTGTGTTATATCCAAGCACCAGAGGCTGCTGAGAGAACTTGTGGCTGTCCTGTCCCTGGAAGTGTCCAAGGCCAGGTTGGACAGGGCTCTGGGACAGTGGAAGGTGTCCCTGCCCATGGAACTGGATGGGTTTCAAGGTCCCTTTCAACCCAAACCAACCTGGGATTCTAAGAAAGCCAACAAAAAGGAAAGGTTCCTGTGTGATATATTCAGTACAGAGCAGTGAAGCTAAACATTTAACAAGGTTTCTAAATATTCTAACAGAAAAAACACCTTCAGCATCAGCACTACAAGGACATGCAATGGCAAGTCTGAAGGCCTGAGCCAAATTCTCAAAACAACTTCTATGTATCCACCATGAGTATATGAATTCTGAATGTGTGATGGGAAATATTCCAGTGTGTGGCTCCTTTCCTCCCAGACTCCCACTCATGCTCTGTGTTTACACTGATCTATTAAAGGGAAATATCACTTAATGCATTCCTGAAATGAATCCACTCCAGGCAGAGCAAGAGCTACTCAGCAGTGTAGTCCTGCACTTACTAGCACTCTGCTCCTTGGGGCAGCAAGTAAAAATCAACAGACAGATGGAATTAACATGGGAAAATGGAGGGAGGCAAAGTAAAACTCATTTGTCTCTTTTTCCATCTGTCAATATCCCATTCATTTCCCAATAAGAGATCAATAACAAGTGCAGAGCTCCAACATTCCTGGTTTATGGCATGCAAAAATATCTGGAGAACATTTTAACCAGAACAAGCACCACTCTGAGGATAAAGCTTCTCTTACTTGGCAGAAACTTTGGAAATAAATATACTTTGAAGTAGTTTTGCCCACTTTTCTTGTTCCAACAGACACTTCAGTGGATCATATTAGTTCAAGTAATGCTGCTTACAGAACATGAGCTGGCAGCTTGGTTGTGTCCCAGGCTGGAGAAACCTTCCCTGAATCCAGCTGGAGCCTCGTGGGCAGCTGAGTACAGCCTCAGCCTGCAGCATCCCAGCCAGCTCTTCTCCTAGCATGGGACACTTGGACACTGATTCCTGTGGGATCTGGCACCCCTGGGGCTTTATCCCACACTTGGACACTGATTCCTGTGGGATCTGGCTCCCCTGGAGCTTTATCCCACACTTGGA
>VZUI01035053.1:0-13623 GCA_013401135.1 Cettia cetti | reverse complement strand
GGATCCTGTGGTTTTGGGGGGCTCTGGGGTGACCCTGGGTGGATCCTGGGGGCTCTGGGGTGACCCTGGGTGGATCCTGGGGGCTCTGGGGTGGCCCTGGGTGGATCCTGTGGTTTTGGAGGGCTCTGAGGTGACCCTGGGTGGATCCTGGGGGCTCTGAGGTGGCCCTGGGTGGATCCTGGGCGGATCCCGGGGGCCCCGGGGTGGCACTCACAGCGTTTTGTGCGTTTTCACGTGCGGCCGCAGGCGCAGCCCCAGCGCCCGGCAGCGCTCCCGCATCCTCTCGGCGTTGCCGCGCAGCGTGGCCAGGTCCAGGGTCAGCGCCGGGGTGGGCAACTCCTCCAGGGGGGCTCCCAGCCACGAGCTGGGGGCGATGGGAGGGGGTGCGAGCGGGGAGAGGCTGCTGTGAACCCCCCGCACCCTCAGACCCCACGGGCCCGCCCTACAGCCACCCTACACCCGCCCTACAGCCCCAGGGGAGGCCTGGGGGTCCCGTCCCCAGGGATTGGGGGGGTTGGGGTGGGGACGGTGCTGGGGCTGCCCCGGGGTGTACCCTCCACCCAGGGTCACCCCAGAGCTCCCAGTACCCACCCAGTGTCTCCCCAGAATCCCCCCATCCCTCCAGCCTCCTCCCTGCATCCTTCTGTCCCCTCTGTACCCCTCACCCAGTTTTCCTCCCCATCCTCACCCCAAATCCTTCTCCAGCGTCCCTGCCCCAGTTTTCCTCAGCATTCCCCCAGCTGGGAATGGGGCAGGGGGGGTGGGGAACTGAGGAGTGGGACAGCCGGGACACCTGGGACACCTGGGACACCTGGGACAGCCGGGACACCTTTGATACTGGAAGCAGGGATACCTGGGACTAGGAAAGCTGGGACTGGGACACTGGGAAAAGGGACACCGGGAAAAGGGACTCCGGGAAAAGGGACACCGGGAAAAGGGACATCGGGAAAAGGGACACAGGGAAAAGGGACTCCGGGAAAAGGGACTCCGGGAAAAGGGACATCGGGAAAAGGGACTCCGGGAAAAGGGACATCGGGAAAAGGGACTCCGGGAAAAGGGACTCCGGGAAAAGGGACATCGGGAAAAGGGACATTTTGGGGGCGGGGAGAATCCCTGGGACACGATGCCCGGAACTGGGTCACCTGGCACGGAGCCACCTGACCCAAAATCCGGCAAGGGGACACCAGCGGGACGGGAACAGCCTCCAGCAGCGCGACCCGGTGTCCCCTCCCCGCCCTGCCCACCTGTCCGTGCGTCCGTCCATGGCTCTGTCCGGCCTCTGCCGCCGCTCCCGGCCCCGCGGTGCCCTCTCCCCACGTGACGCGGTGGCACCAGCGGGGACAAGGGTCACTGCCAGCCCAGGGGCCTCGCGGGGGTGGCGGGGCCGGCGCTGCCAGCCCCGGGGACAGCCGGAGGGACACGGAGGGGACAGCGAGCCCGGGACGGGCTGGGGGTGCGGGGGCTGCTGAGACCCCCCCGTGTGGGGGGTGCTGGGGACCCCCGGGACATGGGGGGACACCGCTGATGCTGCTGAGAGCCCCCAAACTCACACCGCACGCGGGGACCCCCAAACTCGTGACACGGGGGGACACAGCTGCGGGGACCCCCCCTAAACTTGTGACACGGGGGTGGCAGCTGCTGGGACCTCCCAAACTCGTGACACGGGGGTGCACAGCCGCGGGGACCCCCCAAACTCGTGACACGGGGGGGACACAGCTGCTGGGACCCCCTAAATTCATGACATGGGGGATGCACAGCTGCTGACACCCCCTAAACTTGTGACATGGGGGGTGACAGCTGCGGGGACCCCCCAAACTCGTGACACGGGGGTGACAGCTGCGGGGACTCCCCAAACTCCTGACACAGGGGGTGCAGAGCTGCTGGGACCCCCTAAAATCATGACAAGGGGGTGCACATCTGCTAGGACCCCCCCTAAGCTCGTGACACGGGGGTGCAGCTGCTGCTGAGGACCCCCACGCTCATGACAGGGGTGTGTATGGCCTCTGAGTGACCCCCCAAACTTGTCACACGTGTGCACTGGTGCAGAGACCCCCCCACACTCGTGCCACGTGTGCACAGAGCTGTTGAGACCCCACAAAATGGTGACATGTGGGTACAGAGCTGCTGAGAACCCCAAAAATTGTGACAAGGGGGTACAGAGCTGCTGAGAACCCCAAAAATTGTGACAAGGGGGTACAGAGCTGCTGAGAACCCCAAAAATTGTGACAAGGGGGTACAGAGCTGCTGAGGACCCCTAAAATGGTGACATGTAGGTACAGGGCTGCTGAGAACCCCCACAACTCGTGCCACGTGTGCATGCAGAGCCACTGAGACCTCACAAACTCGTGACAGGGGGGCACGGAGCTGCTGAGACCTGTCCCAACTCGTGCCAGCAGTGTCCCCATGTCCCCCAGCCTGGCACAGCCTGTGCAGGGCCCCCCTCCCCACGCAGTGAGGGGACACTGGGGGACACACAGGAGGGGCTGTGTCCCTGCTCTGGGGCAGCCACGGGCCTCACACCTTGATTTCCCACAGATATATTATTATTATTAATATTAATTATTATTAATAACAATTCTTTCTCTGTAAAACCTCTAAAAATGGATAGAAATAAAAAACAAGGCGGGGGCGGGGAGGGGGACACCCGCAGTGGCTCCTGGCCAGCGGGCACGGCGGGGGGGGCTGTGCCACCCCCCCTTCCCAGCCAGGGGTCCCCTACCCCGCCCTGGGAATGGGGGGAAGCATCTCCCAAAAATCCAGGGGGGGGTTGGAGACCCCCGCGGGGCTGGATAAGGCCACGGATGTCGGGCGGGGCGGGGAGGGGCTCCCGGCGGTGCCCGGGGCTCTCCCGGTGGGTGTGTGCCGGCCTAGGCCCTGCCCTCGCCGGGGTTGTACTCCGTCTCTCCGGACGACACCTGCGAGATGCGCCGCGCCGAGCGCCACAGCCGCCGGTGGAACTGCCCCGGCCGCACCTGGGGACGGCGGGAGCGCCCGTGACAAATCCCTCATCCCGCCCCCGCCGCAGCGCCACCCCAGTCCAGGGGCCTCGTCCCCTCCTCCAGCCCCATCCCAGTCCAACATCCCCATCCTCTCTTCTATCCCCATCCAATCCCAAGGTCCTCAACCTCTTCTCCATCCCCATCTCCTTCTGGTTCCTCACCCCCTTCTCCATCCCCATCCCATCCCAGGGTCCTCATCCCCTTCTCCACCCCCATCCCATTCCAAGATCTTCATCCCCTTCTCCATCCCCATCCCATTCCCCATCCACATCTTCTTTCTCATCCCATTCTTCCTGCTCATTCCTTCCCAGATACTCATCTGCTGCTCCATCCCATCCTCGCCTCATTCCCCATTTCCATCCTCATCTTCTTCCAGGTCCTTATCCTTTTCTCCATCCCAATCCCCTTCCCAAAACCCTGTATCCAATCCCAATCTTCATCCCCAACCCCAATCCAAGATCCTCATCCTTTTCTCCATCCCAAAACCCTGTATCCAACCCCAATCTCCATCCCTATCCCAATCCCCTTCCCAAAACCCTGTATCCAACCCCAATCCAAGATCCTCATCCTTTTCTCCATCCCAATCCCCTTCCCAAAACCCTGTATCCAATCCCAATCTCCATCCCCATCCCAATCCAAGACCCTCATCCTCTTCTCCATCCCAAAACCCTGTATCCAACCCCAATCTCCATCCCCATCCCAACCCAAGATCCCCCTCCCCTTCCCCACGTTCAGGACACACCCAGGGGACACCGTGCCGTGTCCCTGTCCCCGGGGGTCCCGGGGTCCCCTCACCTCCGCGGGCTGCCCGGCGCCCACCACAATCAGCTTCCCGTCCTCCAGCCCCACCAGGACGTGGCTGCGCTCCTTGGTGACCGACACGCTGCGCACGGGCACGCGCATGGGCACGGGGGGCACGGCCACCCGCAGGCTGGGGACACAGGACAGGCCGTGGGACACCACGGTGGGGGACACCGGGGCGTGGGACACCATGGTGGGGGACACCATGACATTGGGACACCACAGTGTGGGACACCATGGTGGGGGACACCATGACATTGGGACACCACGACAGACCATGGGACACCATAGTGTGGGACACCACAGGGCATGGGACACCAGGACATGGGACACCATGACTTTGGGACACTGGGGCATGGGGACACCACAGTGTGGGACACCAGGGTGGGAGACACCAGGGCATTGGGACAACATGGTGTGGGACACCATGACATTGGGACACCACAGTGTGGGACACCAGGGCATTGGGACACCAGGGCATGGGACATCACACTGTGGGACACCAGGACATGAGACACCATGACATTGGGACACCAGGGCATGGGACACCAGGGCGTTGGGACACTGTGGCATGGGACACCATGACATTGGGACACCATGGTGTGGGACACCACAGCATGAGACACCAGGACATGGGACACCAGGACATTGGGACACCACAGTGTGGGACACCACGACACTGGGACACCACACAGGCCATGGGACATCACAGCATGGGAGACACCATGACATTATGACATCAGGGCATGGGGACACTGTGGCGTGGGACACCATGGCATCAGAGACACCATGGCAGGGACACCCACGGGACACCCTGAGGGCGCAGTGGGGACAGGACAGGACAGGGCACAGCTGCCCTCACCTGTGGAGCTCACGGATCTCCAGCGTGCACCCCGAGGTCCCCAGCACCACAAAGTCCTCGGTCAGGCACATGGCTGTCACCTCCCGGTCCAGCGGGGCGGAGGCCAGCAGCTTCCCGTTCACCGAGTACAGGTGCAGCGCCAGCCTGTCCTGCAAGGAGCACAGGGGAGCGTGGTGGCCCTGGTGGCCGGGAGGGGACAACGGGGACACCCGGGCGTACCTTGGAGCAGGAGGGCTGCCCCGCGGCGGTTTGTGCCACCACCTGTCCCTCGGGCCCCACGGCCAGGTGGGACAGCACGGCCGGGGGACAGCTCTCGCCGGGCGGCCGCAGGGAGCGGATGAAGAGGCCCCGGCGCACGGTGTGGGTGATGATGGTGCCATCCTGGAGGGGCAAAGGGGACACAAGGTGACCGTGCTGGTGGCACTGCCCGCCCCACGGCCGCCCCACGGCGCCAGCAGCTCACCTTGGAGCCGGACACGGCCATGTCCAGCTCGGTGCTGATGGCCACGCACGTCACCTCGGCGTCGTGGCCGTACAGCACCTGCACGGGTTTGGGGGCCAGGCCGCTGGAAAAGCCACCCTGGCGTTGGGGACACGGGGACGTCAGTGACCTGCTGGCAGCGCCCACCACCAGCTCCCCCTGCTCCTCGAGCCCTCACCTGCTGAAGGACCTGCCACACCATGCAGGTGGTGTCCCGTGAGCCAGAAATGAGGTAGATGCCGCAGAGGTCGAGGGACAGGCAGGTGACAACATCTGTGACAGCCGGAGGGACACCGTGAGGTGCAGGTCCCCTCCCAGCACGCTCACCCCCCTGACTCCATGGGATGGCTTTTGGGATGTGTTTTCGGACGTGGAATTGCTGCCAATCCCATTCCAAGACGCGTTTTGGGGTGCGGATGCTGCTGCACCTCACCCCACTCCAGCTCTGAGGCTGGCACCTGGGCTGTCCCCAGGACATGGGGACACTGGGAGATGCCCCTCACGGTGTCACCCGCCTCCTGCCACGGCCCTACAACCCCACCAGGGCATCATCACCATCGTCACCGTGGGGGTGGACGTACCTATGTGCCGGGTGATGTGCCCCACCACCTTGCCCTTGGCCAGCGAGGTGACACGGAGGCTGTTGTCCCAGTGTCCCCCGCTGAAGAGCAGCTTCCCGTCGGGGGACACGGCCAGCGTGCGGGAGCTCAGGTCGGCCCCGGGGGCGAAGGGGCCCTGCAGGAAGCGCTGGGTCCTGTCAGGAGGGACGTGGGACGGTGCTGCTGGGTTGGTGGCACCGGCAGGGACCGTCCCTGGGGTGCCCCGGTGACTCACTTGGCGTTGGTGACAGTGGGGTCTTTGGTGAAGCTGAAGTAGTTGGAGATGTTCTTGTCGTAGGGCAGCCAGTTGTGGGTCCCCAACAAGCCGTTGGCACTCACGGTGACCTGGCAGAGGGGCAGGGGAGGTGACACTGCTGTCACTGCCAGGATCCTCCCAGGTTTGGTCCTGCACCCCCCCGGAGCAGCAGAACGTCCCCGTGCCTCAGTTTCCCCACACTCACCAGGATGTCGGGGGATCCCTGAGTGATGAAGGAATGCGCCTGGTTCTTGGGGACCACGGCCTGCACCAGGGCCACCCCATCGCTGATGCCCTGTGGGGACACAGCAGCTGCTGGGCACCCTCCTGACCGCCCCACCGCTGCCAGCCCTGCCCAGGGACCCCCGGGGGCGTCTTCACCTCCACAAAGAAGGACTTGAGCTGCTCCAGGTGCTCGAAGACGTTGGGGGAGCGGGTGTCCAGGTGGGCCAGCCTGCGGGCAGCGCTCTCCGCCGACAGCCGGGCGGGGTGGGGCTCCTGGGGGGGCAGGGCACCCATCAGAACCAGGGGGGTTCCCCCAAAAGGGGCCGGTTTTGGGGTGTGGGGTACCTTGAGCAGCTGGCAGGGCGTCTGCCCGAAGTTGCTGATGATGCCCTCCAGAGCCTTGCGCTGCGTCTCGTCCGTGATGGCGTCCAGGTCCACGGCCCCTGTGGGTGGGGACGGTCACGCTCACGGGGGGGACACGGCCCTGGCGGGTGTCCCCCTCCCTCTGCCCCACACCTCACCCTCGTAGGTGCAGTAGTAGAAGACGTTGAGGGCCTCCACGGCGGCAGGGCCGCGCTGTTTGTACCCAAAGATGAGGTCGATCCACTCGTGGAGGTGGGCGGAGACATATTCCGACTCCTGTCCGAGGATGGGGAGTCAGGGCAGGCTGGGAAGGGCCCCGGGAGCCCCCCAGGGCTGCAGGGGCTCCCCGTCTCACCAGGGCTTTGCGGTGCTGCTGGATGAAGTCCTCGCGGGAGCGCGCCCACCGCGGCAGCACCACGTCCCCCACCTTCTCATTGGAGAGCTGCAGGCAGCCCAGGTCAAAGCCTGCGGGCAGGACGAGGACAGTGAGGGACACTGAGCCCTCCCCGTGCCCCCCCCGGTGGTGACAAGGGTGTCCCTTACCGTTCTGGTTCTCCAGGAACTCCGGGAAGTAGAAGAACTCCGGGATCAGCTCCTTGACATCCACCGGGTTCTCCATGCGGGCTTGCCAGGCGGCCGGCACCGAGTGGAACTGCCGGTCCGAGCAGTCAAACCTGGGGGCACAGCACGCCTGGCTGCAGCCTGGCTGTCCCCACGGTGTCCCCTCCCCGGGGTCCCCCTGCCGGGAGCCCACCTGCCGCTCTGCAGCTGGATGTGGAGCGTGGTGAAGGGCTCTGTGCGGATCAGGTAGTGCATGACCCCGGCGGCGTTGGAGTAGTGGGTGCCGTAGTGGAACTTGTCCACCGTGCCCGTGGGGTCCTCGAAGCTCTCGTACCTGCAGGCCAGGTGCAGGGATGGGGGTCCACCAGGAGCCAGCCAGGTGCTCCCTGCGTCCCCCTGCCCTCGGTTTGGGGGGCACTCACTTCTCCTTGACGTCGCGGGCGTGCCGCTCGTTGGCCACCCCGATGGGCTTGGACAGGTCCCGGAAGACGGCTGGGTTGGTGAGGTCCAGGGTCTCGGAGACGTAATCCCGCAGGATCCAGGGGAACTGGGTGGGGGCGGGAGGTGGGTGAGGTGGGGGGACAGGGGGTCACTGTGGGGACAGCGGGGGACACAGGGGCTCACCACGGGGTACTGGGACAGGTCGTTGTAGGTGCGGCCTGCGATGGTGTTCAGCTGCATGAGGTACTCGAAGTTGGAGATCTCCCGCAGGACCCATTTCTGGAGAGAAGGGAGAGGGAGCAGATGGGCTTGGGGTGGGAGGAGACAGGGCAGGCACCCCCCAGCTCACGGCAGTGCCCGTCCCTTGGCCACCTCTGGCTCCAAAGTTGTCCCCAGTCCTATGGCCATCACTGGTCCCACAGCTGTCCCCAGAATCGTGGCCATGTCCACCCCACGGCCATTCCTGGTTCTACAGTCCCCTCTGGTCCCGTGGCCACCCCCATCCCCCAGCCACCCTTGCCCTCAGACCATCCCATGTCCCACGGTTGTCCTTTGTCCCATGATTGTCCTCACCCCATGTCCATCCCTGGTCCCACGGCCACTCCCAACAGCCATCCTTCATCCTCTATCCGTGTCCATCCCTGGTCCCACGGCCACTTCCAGACCCACAGGCATCCCAGATCCTCTGTCCATGTCCATCCCTGGTCCCATGGCCACTCCCAACAGCCATCCCTGATCTCCTGTCCATGTCCATCCCTGATCCCACGGCCACTCCCAGACCCACAGCCATCCCTGATCTCCTGTCCATGTCCATCCCTGATCCCATGGCCACTCCCAGACCCACAGGTATCCCTGATCCCCTGTCCATGTCCATCCCCGTGCTGTCACCTCCCCTCTTCCATCAGGGAAGGGGACACACGGGCGTGGTGGGGCCGGTACCTGTGTGAGCCCCGAGGCTTTGAGCAGCTCCTGGGGGGACCGGCTGCCGAAATAGGTCTGGTTGGGGGGCCGCAGGCCGAGGATGCAGGAATACACCTTGTTCCTCACCTGGCAGGGACACGTGAACGTGGAGCAGCCGCAGCTCGGGCAGAGCCGTGGCCCTGGAGGGGTCTGGGAGGGGTGAGGGGGTCCCTGCCCACCTTCTTTCTGAAGTTGAGGAAGTAGTTGGCCTGGTCGATGAAGAAGAGCTCGAGGGCGGAGCGGCGCAGGTTGTAGCGGCGCAGGTGGACCTCGCGCAGGTGGGACAAGGGGCGCTTGAAGTCGTAGCCGATCCCTGCCGAGGGTGGGGGCACGCAGAGGCCCCCCCAGGTGTCACCACCCCGCCAGCCCCGGGGCAGGGATGGGGCTGGGCAGGGGTTCCTCAGGCCCCTGGAGGAGGGGCCGCCATTACCTCCCTCCGTCTCCTCCTTCTCGCTGCTGCCGTCGTAGAAATAAACGTGCTGGGTTGTCACCTCCAGGCGCCCGGGGACCACGGCCACCGTGGTGATGAGCTCGCAGTCCTCCGACACCACCAGCTTCTCCCGCTGGTTCTGCTCCTTGGGCTCGGCCCTGGGGGGCACAGAGGGGTGAGGACACCCCGGTGACACCCCAGCCAGGGTGGGCCGGCGCTGTGGCAGGGGTGGGGTCACTCACTGGTTGTCCAGGACAGGGAGGTCCTCCTCGGCCAGCTGGTCATCCTCCAGCTCGCTCACCCTGGCCTCCTTGGCCATGGCGAGCGGGAGGGACTCGGCGGTGTTCTGGAGGTGGTCAGCTCCTGAAGGGAGGGGGGGTCAGCAGGATCCACCACCCCCTGAGCTGGGGGCAGCTCCTTGCAGGGCCCCCACATTCACCGCTGTCCATGACACCTCCCAGCCCAAGCCCACAGGTGACAACCCCTGCCCCCAGCACGGGGGCACCCAGTGCCACCACCTCACCCAGATTGTCCCGTAGGGCGCTGGCCTCCAAGTGCTGGTCGAAGTTGAGGTTGGGCACCAGCTTCAGCCTCATCCGGGAGTAGGTCTCGGCACTGGAGAGCTTCCAGCGAACCTCCGGGGGGTTCCTGGGGGGCAGCCCGGGGTGAGGCACCCTGGGCACCCCCAGCTGTGCCCCCCATCCCTGGGGACGAGCTGGGCACTCACAGGTCGGCCCAGGCGGAGCGGGGCGAGGTCAGCAGGCGGCACAGGGACCTCCACTGCTTGAGCACGGTGCTGTGGTGGTGGTTGGCCTGCTTGAGGACGTTGGCGTGCCGGGCGTTCTCCGCCTTGCCGCGCTTGGCCGCCGGCTCCAGCACCAGCTCCTGCCGAGGGGCACCGGAGTGAAGTGACAACGGGGCTGGCTGGGGCTTGGGGACGTCCTCAGGGTGAGGAGAATGTCCCCAGGATGATGTGGTTGGGATGAGGGGCACATCCCCGGGATGATATCCCCAGGATGAGCAGAACATCCCAGGGATAATGTGCCTGGAACAAGGAGCACATCCCCAGGACAATGTCCCCAGGAGGAGGAGCACTTCCTGAAGGCAATGTCCCCAGGATGGCGTCCATGGGGTGCCATGGGGTGAAGAGCACAACCCCAGGACTGACACCCCAGGGAGAGGAGCACATTCCTAGAATGACATCCCCAGAGTGAGGAGTACATCCCCTGGATGACATCCCTGGGGTGAGGAGCCTGTCCCCAGGATGAGAAACACACCCTGGATGACATCTTGGGGGTGAGGAGCATGTCCCCAGGCTGAGGAGAACTAAGTGACATCCCTGGGGTGAGGAACATGATCTCAGGATAAGGAGCACATCCCTGGATGACATCCTTGGGATGAGGAGCATATCCCCAGGGTGAAGAGAACTCACTGAGGTGAGGACCATGTCTCCAGAGTGAGGAGCACATCCCTGGATGACATCCTAGGGGTGAGGAGCCTGTCCCCAGGATGAGAAACACATCCCTGGATGACATCCTGGGAGTGAGGAGCATGTCCCCAGGCTGAGGAGAACTAAGTGACATCCTTGGGGTAAGGAACATGACCCCAGGATAAGGAGCATATCCCTGGATGACATCCTGGGGGTGAGGAGCATGTCTCCAGAGTGAGGAGCACATCCCTGGATGACATCCTGGGGGCGAGGAGCCTGTCCCCAGGCTGAGGAGCACCCAGGGGTGAGGAAAGTGTTCCCAGGACAAGGAGCAGGTGACACCCCAGGGACAAGGAGCAGGCAGTACCTGGAACAACCTGCGGCTGGCCGCCTTCTCCTGCTCCCGGCGCTGCGAGCCGCTCATCATGGCATCGTAACAGGCGTTCCAGAAATTGGACATCAGGTCGTGGCTCCTGGCAAACGTGTCCATCTCAAACTGCGCCATGGTGGGCTGCACCTGCACGAGCAGAGAGGCATTCCCAGGGCTCGGCACCCACCACCCATCGCCCCCAGGCGCTCCCACCCCGGGGCACCCACGTGCTTCTCGATGAAGCCCCTCCACTCCGGGGTGGTGCAGAAGAGCTGGAAATCCTCGTAGAAGGTGGGGCTGCCGTTGGTGGGGGGCAGCGAGGGCAGGAACTGCTGCAGCTGCAGGCTCTGGTAGCACTGATCCATCAGCGTGCGCACGATGGGCACCAGCCAGGAGAAGGTCTCCGAGCGGGAGTCCAGGGAGCGCCGCAGCGGCGTCTCCAGCTTCCCCAGCAGGTAACAGGCCTGGTCCCGCCGCGGGGCCGACGTGGTCTGCAGGAGGCTGTGCAGCTTCACGTAGGCCAGAGAGTGCAGCTGCGGGGACGAGGGCACGTCAGGACCTCGGGGCCACCTCAGTGTCACTGCGGTGCCCAGGGAGGGTGGCCCACCTGGGGGTCCTGCAGCAGGATGTACCCCAGGAGCACCCGCAGCCCCGTCTGCGCCATCTCCTTCAGGTCCGAGGTGCTGTCACCCAGGTGGTGCCACACGCCCAGCTTGTCCAGCAGGCTGCTGACCCCCTCGTAGATCTGGGGGGACACCGTCAGCAGGAAGGCCACCCCTGCCAGCCCCATCACCCAGCCCTCCTAGGATTCGGGGTTGGGTTTAGGATCAGAACCCAACTTGTGACAAACCAGCCTGGGTTTGGCATGAGGTTGGGGAATTACGGTCAGGGCTAGGGCTGGGGTATAGGACTGGAGTTAGGGTCGAGCTTTAGGACAGAGGCATAGCAGTAGGGTCTAGGATTGGGATGTAGGAAGTACAGCCAGATTACAGGCTGTGAGTTAAGGTCAGGGTTTACGCTTAAGAAGGAGTTAGGGTTCAGAAAGAGTTACATTTAAGATTAGGTTTAAGGGCTGGGCTTTATGACCAAGTTAAGGTTTAGGATCATGATTTAGGAGGCACAGTTTAATTTAGAGTTTAGGAGTTAATCTTAGGTTTTAGGCTCAGGGTTTAGAGTATGAAGGGTTGCATTATTGTAAGGGTTTAAGGTTGAAGTTTAGGACTAGGGGTTTAGGATTAAGGTTTAAAGATTAGGATTGGGGCTCGATTTAAGATTACAAGAGGTCATTTCTTAAAATTGAGATTAGGCTTTGATTTAAATCAAGGATTGAGGCTGAACTTATCTCCCAAGGTTAGGATTAGGCTTCGATTTCAATTTAGGAATAAGCCTGAGGTTATGTTCAAGTTCTGCAGGTGGGGTTGGCTTTAGGGCCAGGGCTGCCACGAGGGATTAGCAGAGCTGGGGCTCGGGATCAGGAATCCCTGCTCGTTCCCATCCACCTTCTCGCTCCACAGGGCCTGGTTGTTGTGTCCCTCGGAGAAGAGGAAATCCTGGAGCAGCCGCAGCAGCTTGAGGGCGTTGTGGGTGAGGCCGGGCAGCGCGGCGGGGCCCGACTCCCTCAGGTCCGTCAGCGCCGACTCCAGCATCATCTCCAGCAGGCTGTGGGACAGCGGGAGCTCCGCAGGGTGCCCTTCCCTCGGGATGCACCCCCGGGATGCACCCCCGGGATGCGGGAGGGCCTCACCTGCGCTTGATCTCGTCCGGGGGCCGCACCAGCTCGCAGGCCGTGCCCAGCTTGGTGAGCACGGAGAAGACCTGGCCGCGCTCCCTCCAGGCCGCGTCGTCCCAGCCCTCCACCCCACGCCACGTCACCGAGAAGATGATGTTGGTCAGGAGGTTGCACAGCTCCTCCTCGGGGGTTTGCTGCCGGAGGGGAGGAGGGTGAGAGGCGCCCGCGGTGCCCCGGGATGGCGGGGATGAGGGTCTGGGGCTCACCTGGGGGTTGCTGGTGTTGGAGACGTTGTCGCTGGGCAGCACGTCCTGGTAGCTGCTCTCGTCCAGGACGTTGGACAGGCTGGAGCTCTTGCGCGCTCGCATTCCCGGGAAGGGCTTGAAGCTCTCCAGGGGCGAGGGGGTGCCGGGGCCGCTGGCCGGGGTCTGGGTGCCGCTCTCGGCCGTGGCCACCGAGCTGGTGCTGGCCAGGTCCAGCCCCAGGTCGAAGGGCGAGGTGGAGAAGGGGGACAGCGGGTGGTAGACGCCGTCAAAAGCGGGGCCGTCCCCGGGGTTGGAGGACGAGCGGCTGGCCCGGTCCGAGGAGTCGAAGGACTTGAAGTTGTAGGAGTGGAAGGACTTGGCGCGGCCGCTCGGGGAGATGGAGTGGTCGGAGAAGCCCTCGGAGAGCTCCTGGTCCGAGGCCTCGTATCCCAGCGGGAGGAAGACATCGAGCTCCTGGGGGAGCTCCTCGGTGGGCGGCGGGCTGCTCCTGTCCTTGCCCGAGGGCTCGGAGAGGCGCAGCGGCTCCGGGCAGCCCGCGGGGCTCAGGCTGCGCCCGCGGCACTCGTAGGATTCCTTCATGTAGAGCTTGGTGAGCGTGTCCTGCCAGCCGGCCAGCCTGGCCAGCTGCTTCACCAGGTCCTGCTGCGCGTAGATCAGGTGGAAGAGCTGCGGGAGGAGGAGAAGGGAAAAAGGAGAAGGAGAGAAGGAGGAGAAGGAGGAGAAGGGGAAAAAGGAGGGGAGGAGAAGGAGAAAAAGGAGGGGAGGAGAAGGAGAAAAAGGAGGGGAGGAGAAGGAGGAAAAGGAGGGGAGGAGAAGGAGGAAAAGGAGGGGAGGAGAAGGAGGAAAAGGAG